>JAULCE010162645.1:0-11808 GCA_032359355.1 Macoma nasuta | reverse complement strand
CGCAAGGGACTCGGCAAGCCTCGTCCCTTACGTGAATTTCTGACCATCAGGTGAGAAATCCTTATCCTACATGAATACTCATGGTGGATTCTTATATTCTTTACCTGTCAACTCTTACGCAGTACGAACGAAATGCTAATAATTTGGATATATAATACGTTGTTTTGTTCATCACTGACGACTTTGTCTTTAAATGTCAAACAGGCTGGAGCCAGATCAGAAGCATTGTAACTCCAAACTGTTTCAGTGTATAACGCGTAAGATGGTATCGCACTGCATTTCTCCCACTGTACCTTTTACGACTAACTTTAACACGGAACGGTTTAGATTAAATAATTGCAATATACTTCATTAGTTCGTCTTCACATTTATAAACAATCTGACTATCGTCGTGTTTAGATTTAATCCATATCATTGCCGCAAGTAGAATAATTTAACAATATTGCTGATCTCATTTTGGTTTGTGTACGATGTGTTAAGACGCATACAAAAACAATATATTAAATTTGGGTATGTACAGCATCAGTCTCATTGTTTAAAGCATGATTGGTTTATCAGTTTCTTCCGGATTTTAGTTTTGAATGGAAGACACCAACATTCTTATTTAGTCTCGATAGTTGGGAAGCAGTATGTTAAAATTGGTCAGACGCCTCGTCGGAGACGAGACTGTTGATTTTTTGGTCTATACTTCTTGCAATAACTATTGAACTTTTATTTAAAGGTTATATTTAGCTCATGGAAAATGTCCACCCTTTCAGACTAAATAAGAGGGGTGCATTTCCCTGTATAGATCCAACACTGGATCTCGCATGCTTATGAAGTCAATTCTATCCAACGTAGATCTACTGTACGTCATAAAGATGATCGCCGCTACAACCTTTGTATATATCTATTGAGGTTGGTCCGCCGTGGCCGAGGGGTTATAGTCTCCGACTTCAACTCCATTGGTCCCTCACCGCTGTGGACTCGAGTCTCGTCCGGAGAGAAAATCTTTATGTGAGGAAGACTTCTGACTGGCTTGTGGTAAGTCAGTGGCTTTACCCAGTTGTCCGTCTGTGCAACCCATACGGGTTTATTGGGTCTTCCTCCAAAAGTAATTAGCCGGGCGTCGCGAAATGGCTAAAATACTATCAAAGCGACGTAAAGCCCAAAACAAACCAACAACAAAATAGATATATTGAGTATAGACCACAACCGCCGCGTGAGGTAGAAATTTACTGGGGAATGATTTGTTTAGATTTGCTTATAAGAGCGGATGGTGGTTTGTCCTTAACTTTTCCAAACAAATGATGCCGTAATCGGACACACGCTTATTTCAACGGTGATGTTGATTTAGGGATACAGCTTTTGAACCATCTTAAAATTTAAAATCGTACACCAGCCTTCAAATAGGGTGTGTTCGTGAACAAATATTGCTGTTGATGAGTGTAGATACATCGGATACTCCTTATTCAACAACGTCGGTCATTTACATGATCTGATTTTAAATTCAGTATTTTCGGCATGAATGATAATTTACATACTTATAGTGTTGTCAAGTGTGGTTTCATGTCGTACCATTTCGAACTTATATGAAGAGAACAGCACCATGTAGGCCACGATCTTGATTAAAGGAAACCAACCACAGTGTAGTCCCATGGGCCGTATTCATAAAGCTTCTAAGGAAAATCTCAAACTTAAGTGAACATTTCGAAAGCATATTTCCAATTTGTTTTCAATTATACTTCAATGAAACTTTGCATGCTTGTGAAAAATAGTTTTTCACAAGCATGCAACGTTTCATTGAAGTATTGTGGGTAAAAATAGAGAAATATGTATTTAAATTTTTTCACTTAAGTTTGAAATTTTCCTTTCCCTTGATCGCCTCTCATCGTCAAAACATTCACCTGTCACTGCGCGGTTATCCATCTTGCTCATAACATAAAATAGCCGGTTAGAACCAGTTTCAAAATGAAAGGTTCATTGGAAAATAAACGTCAAATTTTCGCATAGGTCTAATTAGGGAATGTCAATATTTAGTGTTGAACGGCAAATGTTTCTGTACAAGCAACACATCGTTTACTTAAAAACCGAAATGATATTCTAAAAAACGTGCGAACGAAATAGCGCAGCCCCTGGTCATATATCCTTGACGGAATGCGATGACAGTTTGGAATTAGTATTTCCATTCATGACTGCTACGTAATCAATGCTAAGGTGTTACTGCATTTTTTTATCGATATTAGTAACCAAACGTACATTTTATTGTTGCTAAACAGTCATATTACGGACACAATTATGTGTGTGTTTAAATATAAACGGTAGGAATATCTTAATAAAAAATGCAGTGTATCCGTTAAATAAGCATCAGCTTTTGAATTGCGTGTTGTGTATGTACCGATGACCCACAAAACGGTAACGTGACGTCGTCACGACGTTCACTTTGTAGGTTAAACGTTCCGCCACATGGGTATTCTTAAAATCCTCATCTCTTTACTTACACTTTGAATTTTTCAAAATTATTTCAGTTAGTTAACCAAAAAAGTGTATTTTTTAAAAAAGTGTAAAAAACTAAAAATCGATACATTTATCTTAAGGGCTCTTTTACCAGATCGCGGCTCTTATGTTATGCGAATGTAACTGATTTTACACTCTACTATGAGGTGAACAGCAACGGTTACAACAAATAACTTGATCACAATAATAATAGCGATGTGACGTCTAAAACAAATAACACAAACTTCGTGCGTAAGTTTTGCCTACGTCTGGCAGTCGTATTGAGGACGTTGCACGTATTTTTAATTGTCATCGAAAAACAATTTCGAGAGTTTCGGTTCGTTGAAACGAGCCAGAGATACTCCTGATGAGCTTCAATCAGGTAGACTGAGGGTAACAATGGATATACAAGACCGTTATATTATGCTAACTGAATTAGGTAACCGCTTGACAATAACGCCAACGACGTTGCTTGTTCAAAATGAAAGTAAACAAACAAAATAAAACCGGTTGACGATTCCTATTCGGGTTGGTGACGATATCTTGGTAACATCTTTTCCAGACGTAATAGCACGTTACGTTGAGCTGAACACGTCGATGTTCGTCTACTCAGTTTGAAGTGGTGGATAAATAACCTTCCAACTCGTAAGGGTTAAGAAAAGTAAGACCTTGAATAAACGATAAATCGGACACAATGTTGCTTGTCTGTGTCTACATTACCTAATAAGTAAAAATTTTGTTCTTTGTAAAGCGATACTTTCCCTAATATCAGTCCAACATTGCGATTTACAAGGTTCTACATAATCAAACACTTATCAGATTCCACATATTGTATTTGATAATCCGCGTAGCCCAGCTGTCAATACAGAGGCATTATACTCTAATTACAATGTATGATTACCTTGAATGAAACGCCTTTACTTCTTCTTCTTTGTTTACCAGTTCCGACTCCAGTTCAGTTTTGCTTGAAAATGTTACATTATTGAAATATTAATTACACATTCAAATATTGAATTTAACCCAAAAGGTGTTTTAGCTTATATTCTACTGTCTATGTACAATCTCATTGCAATACACATTTGCAATTATGCACGAATGTAATTTCAAACCGTAAGCAATTATACATAGTGTGTATTCCAAGTTGCTATGTTCTAATTATGACGGATCAGATGTGACTTTTGAAGCTGAATATATTCATGGCAAAATATTGACTTTCTGATGTGTTGCAAACATTATAGACCAAGATCAGTCTACGTCTGCGATGTGACGGCTGATATAGATATATGTTGTTCCTAAAACTTATAACTTAAATGTTACTGAAATACTTTACTTACCTTTTAATGACCTAAACTAAACATATAACTTTTTCTGATAAGACGGAAATTCTTAAACATCTATTTCATTTGCTTAATCAAAACCATGAAAAAGTAGTCGGGAAACTACACACACAAAAACGAATCAAATAAAAAACCTCATATTCCACAGCTATTATGAGATTTGAGCCATGTTGGCCATCAAATATCAAGTATTGCAAAACGTATCTTAAAAAAATCAAATATATTTTTGTAATAGAAATTGTCATGAGACTAACACCGACGATATGAGTAAGACTTCTCAAATAATCAAATATATATGTAGCAGCAAATAACCAAGCGCCGCTGTACCAACAATTGAATATTGCATAGTAGACAACAGATAAGCCGTGTCTTTTTGTTGTAGAGAAAAGGGTTATGTGTGCATTAAGCATGGTAAATAGTGTAGAACACTTTGTTAGAAAACTAACGATTGGTATTTCTATACATTTTTGCAAAGTCAAATGTATTGATTTCTTTAAACAAAACATACAACTAGATAGAACAACGCTTAACACAAATGAGATGCCACATAACTGGTTTATCCTCTCTGAATGTCCGTGCAGTACAGCTGTCATGAATGACGCAGTGTGGAAGTTGTAATTACGTTCATTTAAAGCGTTTATGCGGTACCTTTTTTTGTAAGAACAGAAATTGTCACGTGTAAGTACCTTGACTGCAACATTTCAATTTCGTTGTCTTTCGAAGCCATTTTCCTCTCCAACTCTGATTTCCTTGAAAGTAAAATATTATTTAAGCCTTAATTTCATATACAATGTTAGCATTTCTGTTGTGAATTATATAATAAACTGGTCATAAACAATACTTTAAGAGACATGTATTTCACAAAATACACTGCATACAGTTGATGATTCAAATTGAGGCAAGTTGATCTATGTACGTGTTTTACCCGTTTAAAAAAGCGGAAAACGAAATAATATGTAATAAAAACCAATAAAAACATATTTACATGAACACTATTGAATCCGAGTTGTCACACAATGTCAAAGCTATCCAAATATAGATTAATTTAAGTTCGTATGATATATACTGATCTTATTAACTGAAGACTTAATTCAATAACCTTCAATAACAATGCAAATAGTTTTGGCAATAAGGTAATTAAAACCTGTTATTTATGTCTCATATACGAGCTGGATCGGTTGCAAGCTTGCTGAGTTAATATTATAATAGAGAATGCAGTGCACTTCCTTTCACATTTGACAGGACGAGGTTACAGTCGAGGTTTTTTATACTTGGTAACCTTAATAATGATAACAGTAAGTTTCGAGTCAAAGATTGCTTTTATGATGATAAAAAAATGTTATCGAATATGTTTGTGTGTTATTAACTGGGTGGCGTTTATTTTTTATGGATTCGAAGCGATAATATGTTGTGTTTGCTCACGCGCGTAGCACCAAGGGCGGGTGCGCTATGAAATTGCGGTTTGTTACACATTGAGTTATTATTATAATATTAAAGATCAGAAAATAATTGCATTTGTGGATACATTAAATAATACTTTTTGAAACTAATGGTTCATTTTAACGAACTGTGTCGGTTACAGGGCTTGCATATTCGTCTCAAAATCAAATATCTATTTTATTCGTTTGGCTGTTTACTGCCCTGTGGTTACTGAACCACTTGTATTTGTGACGTCATGAAATTTAATTGGATCATCACAAACCATATGACGTAATTACACGTGCATACGAAAGTCACACTTTTCGGTAGCATTAATCGTTGTCAGGCTTCGTGCAAAAAAACACTTGGTAACGTGCAAATAATTTCGAGATGATGATTCAGAGTTATGAATCTTTAGCAAACTGGCTGGTGTTAACTTTGATAAATAAAATATTTCTTTAATTATTATTATTATTATTTATTTTGTTTTATTTTTTTGCAGATTGCCATGTGGTTACTGAATCGTTTCTGCAACAGTTTATCGTTGTTAGATTAGATGCGAAGGAACACATTGTAGATATATCTAAATATTGGTAAAATGATATGCATGTATGTGTAATTTATTTGTGTTTTACTACCTGCAGGTAATTGTTTTGATTGACTGATTGTATAAACCTTACCGCAGTGCAGACAAGATCTGGTATAGGTATTGTATAAAAAGGAAGCATTATTTGTATATAGATCTAATAATAGTAATGTCTATTTCTGATCTAGACGAAATTTTTAACAATTTATAGCTTTAGGTCAGGCTTTGCTTGCTGTAGGCAGATTAAGAACAGTATACAGCTAGTACTGGGCTAAGTTAAGTGTTACGCGCTTAGGTAGTCTTTGCAGCTTATGGAAATTACAGCTGGTATTGCTGCGCGATATTGTGGTATTTGGCCAGGGTTCAATTGCGGTTTTAGACTTATTGATTTATCATAGCAACATAAGTTTGAGAATTGTTTTAATTGGTAAGGCAGATGTCGGGGATATTTCATTGATGAGAAATTCATGTGATCTGAAAATTTAAATTTAATATCTTTCTGTTAGATATGTTTTATATCACAGCGATGCCAAAAAGGAGAAACAGTATTCGCATGGCAGAGCAAGCGGCGAAAGAAGTAAGACAGGACCAGGATGAACCTAAAATGGACTGACCAGAAAAGGACCAGGCACAAGTTATAGAGGAGGTAGTCCGCCAAATGACATCTCAGATTATAAAGAATGTTAAGGAAGCAATGGCGCCAGAGGCCAGCACAAATATCGATCAAACTACACCAAAAGGTATAGTTATTGATGCACCCATTGTTTTAATTTCTTCTTCTAACAGAAGGAATAGTTTCTGTTTCATAAGATATTGATAACACCTTCACATTTAAATTATTTACCCCAAGTAATAACGGCTAGAGCATCTTACTTTTTTGGAGTTGTTTCCCATTGTTCTAGCTTTATTACTTTGGGTAAATAATTTATAGGTGAAGGTGTTGCTGTACACAGGTAATCTTTCATAAGTGTCTGTGTTAAACAAATGTACCTCAAAATCTGGCAGGGCCATGCATCTTGTAAGATCTTTGGTGCTTCATAAGCTTAGAGCAAAAAACATTCTAGGTTGCAATAATGGCATAGCTTATGTTTTATGTTGTAAAGATTTTGTACGTATTCAGCGTTTAGCCCGAGATGCGCTGGCACAATCGGATCCACTTCAGGAGGTGCTTAAATCGTTGATCTCGTGACTGAATCTCATGGATTGCTAGAGGCTTCCTTTGCAAGCTTATAAAACAAGCTTTAGTGGCGTGTATGCCACTGACCGTTCCAAGGCGGTACTCCTATCTTCACCCTAGATTTATGTTTGCTTTTGCCCATGTGTGTCTTCTATATGTAACGTATGTTTTGGCTCGCGTGTATGTGTGTGTGTGCGCGTGTATGAATGTGTTGAGAAAGTACTTGTTTCTGTGCTATTCGGGTGGCTGTTTGTTTTGTATGTGGTATGTCCTACAATACCTTCCTATCTACTTTTAGTTCTTTTATAAACGTTTTAGAACAGCGTACAATTGCGCTTCAATGGCCTCCAATGTTGCGATAGTGAGATTTCATTGCATACTTCTCATTGATGGGAGTCTCCCCAACGTCTGCCTGTTTGTACGTGGCTGATATTGGATACAATTGTAAAAAAATAGACATACCACACACTTGTGTAATCAAGAAAATGTTGCTAGGTTTCTTAAAAGTAAAACCGATAGTAGATTTCCCATAACACCTAGTTTACTATATGCTATATTTGATAAATTACCAGTTGTTTGGTCGTCAAATTATGAGTCTTGTTTGTTTCGGGCTGCATTCTCTTTAGCTTGCTTTGACCTTTTTAGAGTTGGGGAATAGTAGTTGTCGAGCACATGCATTGCTTTTTAAAGATGTAAAATTCACATGTCAGGGTTCAGTTTTGGAAATAAGGATTCAGCATTCCGAGTCTGATCAACAGGGTAAAGGACACAATTTGATTTCAAAGTTTATTCGGTCGAAACTTTGTCCAGTTAAGAATTTGGAGGCATTCATTAAGGTCAGATGTTCAAGGAGTGAATTGTTGTTCTGTCATTTTGGCGGGGCCTCTGTTACTAGATATAGACTTTATGCTACTCTCAATAAGGTATTCAACATATAAGGGCTAGGTTCTAAATCATTTAAGTCTCATTCGTTTCGCATTGGTGCAGCAAGTATTGCATCCGAGTTTAGATGCCTGATGATGAAATTCGAAGGCTGGGTCGTTGGGAATCAAGAGCATTCAAACATTATATACGAATTCAAACATATTTGCTTGCTGGAAAACAATACGTCTCATTGCCTTGCGAAGTTTTTCAGGACCAACTTCTAAAATATGGATTGTTGGGTCATCTTTGAATAAATGGGCATTCACCTATGCACAACAGTCCACATATGACGGTCCCAAGCTTGGTCTCAAGCGATTTGGAGCAAATGTCTTGTGGCAAGGTAAAGGAGGACTCAGCATGAAGCAGCTGATTGGATTTATAAAATTGCGTTAACAGTTGAAGATTCATCTGATATTCTTGTGGAACATTGTTGAGGTAATGACATTGGGACTTTACTAGCATTACAATTGAGATCATTAATAATTGATACTTTGGATTATATCAAACCATTGATCACAGGGGTGGTGTTGGTATGGTCTCAAATACGCCCCCCCACCCTTGAATGGAGAGGGGAAGTTTGTCATAAAGCTTTGGATAAATTGAGAGAAAGGGTAAAAAACAAAGTAGCCACATAGTCATTCGTAAGGGAGAAGGTATATTCGACATTCAGAATTGGGCCAAAGTCTATAAGTTTATTTGTGGACAAAATACACTTGTCTGACATGGGAAGTAACTTCCTTCTACACAGGTTACATGAAGGTTTGCAACAATTTCTTCCATCAGAAATTGTTATAAAAGTAGATAAGAAGGTATTGCAGGACATACCACATACAAAACTAACACCCTAACAGCACAGAAACAAGTACTTTCTCAGCACATTTATACACGCGCACACACACACACACATACACGCGAGCACAAATATGCGCGCTACACATAGAAGACACACGTGGACAAAAACAGACATAAATCTAGTGTTAAGATAGGAGAACCGCCTTGGAACGGTCAGTGGCAAACATGCAACTGGGGTTTTAAACCGGATTGGGGACGCCCAACCCCACTCTAAATTCATCAGACGTAAAGCGTAAATAAACGGTATCGCCGTCCGACTGCTCCACAACGTCAGTGATGGCAAATCTAATTGTAATATATGTGTAAAACAGAATTATTAAAAACATAGACTCTGTTCGCCAATCATTAAATGTACTCAATACAAGCCATATTTCTCAGCCAAAATCTATATTTTGCCTTTTTCAAGACAATTCTAAAAAAGGTCAAAACAACGGGTTTGGTTAAAATATATGTCGGAAAAGCTTTGAGTTACACATACTTTTCCGGATCCTTTTTGCACACATGTATATCTTTACTTCGAAACTATCAAATCAGACTTCATAATTTATCTCATTCATCACTTCCTTAGACTGTTCATGTCATATGTTGATTTATAGTAACAGACTTTCATTTATTTACAGTTTCTAGACAAAGCATTGGGATTTAACGGAATGAAATATTTATTACTATTCAAATCATATCTGAGTAGGCTCATTGCTATTCAATAGAGACGTATGTGTCCTTTCGCCAAAACACGCCAATGTTAAAACTTATAGATAATTGTATTTACAAGAGAGATAGGTAACATCAAAATCAAGCAGGCAGTGTAGGCTCTCATCAGACAGTGCCCGTTATACTCAAAAAGGATATTGAAAAACGGGGTGTTATAGATGATAAAACGTAGGTGACACTAACTTGGCATGAATATACGTGCTTTACCATAGAAAAAGTAAAATAGTATTAATATTTGCATAAAAAGCACGAATCATTACGATACATGTGCACAATGAACACGAAAATAATGTTCTTTCTTATATGAAAAGCACCAGTCAATGCGATCAAAAAAGGTTTGTGCGGTTCATCAGAAAGTATTATAGCCGGTCATGACCAGTCGCTTCAATGTTTACTTAAACGTTTCCACAACAAACTAGGTTTAGACTTATCCAGTAGGAAAGCAACTGATAAAACATACACTTATGAATATCTAGGCGAAGCACAATGCAGTGTTTGATTGTTTTGAAAACATTGTAGGAAAGGAGGCATTTGCTCGTGACGAGCAAATGCTTCATTTCTTACAAAGTTGTCATTAGGTTGCATTAAACAGAGACGCTAAAGGGCACTTCTGTGGTGAGAACGAGTTGAGAAACATAGAACTTTACAATTTAACTTATCAGCAATTAGATCAAGTCATCTTAATGCTTGGCTCTCTTGTTTCAGGTCAGTTTCATTTTGTAATCGAATTTGTCGTTGAATTTTGAGAAATATGGATCACGGGATTTGAACCAGCACAATTAGCACGCCTCAAAAAGTAAATATTCAAGGGATCTGAAACGCCACGAAAATAATCAAGAGAAAATTTTAGGAAGGTATTAAATTTGGCCCTTAATCCGCTACGAAAAGTGTCGTCACATTTACCTCTCGTCTGCTATCATGTTCAACCTACGATTTGCTTGTGAAATTATTGCCTGAGTGTCAAACATCTTTTGGTACGAAACAATACATGAATAACGGGATAAGGGTTAAATCGATTCCTAGATTAAAATGTAAAAACATCAAACGACAAGTTCTAGGTCCCTTTGTCCGAATTTTCTCAAACTAATTCTAGAGACAATATTACTAACATACTTCACCAATATTAAGACTGCCGGTGAAAATATAATCATGTTTCATTTGCAAGCAAAGAATTACGTGCAGTGGCAATACAATTATCCAAGGATAAATACAAAAAACGAACATTTGAGATTGGGCAAAGTTTGGGTTTGCGAAGTTTAGGGAAAGCTAGACTCGAAAATCGTTCAAATGAAAGGCTCATTTTTGTCATAGACATGGTTCCTGAAAAACAAAACTATGTCCGGGTCTAGTTTGATTATTCTGATACAGTAGTTAACCCAGTAAGAGTGTACAATGCCGAGAATTTCCGTAAATATCAACCACGAGATCGCGAAACAAAATATCTTCAAATGTTACGCGACAAAACAGATGTTCCTTTCGCAAAAGTACACACTATTTTAAAAACTCATGTGAAATGAAACTTTATCGGATATGTATAGTATGTGTTTATAACGTTACCAAAACATGTCCCATGATGGCACTGAACGTAATAAATTATCCAATGCAAGGGGGCCGAAATCAGAAAGCACAACGTCGGTATGCTTTTTGACGATATCGATTTATGGAAAAATGGCATATACGTGGTTTAAAGAGAAAACGGACGACAAGATGTTTAGCAATTGACGTCGGGCAGTCAATAAATAGGGAGACTGGTTGCATCAAACGAAGGTACACACTTGTGTCTACGAACAGCCGATAATAATCCATGTGTATGCATCTGACAAATTCCGAACAAAATAAACAGTTTGTACGCGTTAAGTATTGCTTAGCAACCTAAGAATGCATTAATGTTTTGCTTGGTCACGTCACAATAAACCGTAAGCATGGTACCAGTGATCTATGGGTTGTTACAAAAAAGTACAGAAATGACAACTGAGTGATACTAAATAATCTAACGAAGAGGTTGCTGCAAACGTTTGCTTTTTGAAAACGTTATAACAAAATAAGTGCAAATTCTGGTAACAAATCTCACGCATATAAAACACATATCAATATGCACCAGGGGATTTGTTTTGTTAACGTTATAAACACATTGTATTTACATCCGTTAGAGTTTCAATTTACATAAGTTTTTTACCTCTAGCCCGCCGCTAAAATTGTCGTCTGCTAAATTTGTCGTCTGTTTCATTTTTAAATGTTGTTGGATTTACTTAAAAAATAGTGAAACTATTGTCTGAGTGTCAAACAACTTGGATCCGGATCAGACGCCGAGTTTTTGGCGTCTGATC
>JAULCE010162534.1:0-11808 GCA_032359355.1 Macoma nasuta | reverse complement strand
GCCACAAACATGTGTGTAAAGTTTGGTGAGAATTGGACAAATGCTTTTCAAGAATTAGATCATACAAACTTTTCGGGTAAAAAAAATGCCATATTTTCACAAAAATGGCCGTAACTCCAAAATGACTAAAGGGATTTACATGGCTGTCAAACTTGATCAAGATATTATAGCCACAAATATGTGTGTAAAGTTTGGTGAGAATTGGACAAACACTTTTCAAGAATAAGATCATACAAACTTTTTTGTACGGACGGACGGACGTACGTACGTACGGACGTACGTACGGACAAGGGCAACTCTATATGCCTCCACTTTTTGGGGGGCATACAAATATGAAAAAAAATTAGCCCAAAAATCTAATTTGCATAATATATGCACTCCAAGACAGTGCCATATGATTTATATTGCATTGTGATTTTTGCACGGTTATGTGATAAAATACATTATTGTCTTGTTTTAATAGTGTTTGCCTTTCACGTTGCGATAGCTTTGACAGGGTCAGGATAAGCGATTCTCTTACTGTAAAACTATTCATTTACAGTACTAAAACTTGTTTAATAAACTGGTTTCACTCAAATTCGCTGACGGTTCGATGGCGGCTAAACGTAGCCAAGGAACAGTTAATATGTCAATGAACCTCTGTTTGCTCTGAATAAATCAGCATCCTGTGGTTCTTAAGCACAGCGTCATGTTTAATATTTTTGAACCGGCTTGTACTGTACAGAAACTTATTATGATAATAAATTGAAACTGGACTCCGAACCATATCAAAGGCGAATCGAATCGGCATGACAAGTTTAAGGGAATATGGCGTACAAACCTGTTCAACGCTATCAGAATTCGCATGGTGTTATCTGTAAAACTCAACATGATATAGGCCACGTCACGCGAAAAGGGGCACTCGGACATAGCAAACAGTGTAGCCCCAGTCAGTGACGTGGCGGCTGGTCATGGTCTGCACTGTTTGCAATCTTAAAAGACATCCAATTCTACCTTTTATTGAATACAAATGGTAAATTTCGTGACTAGATGCAGGGCTGGAATAATAGCTCTGAAAAAGAGCTGAGTTAGCGCTTTTTTGTTATGTCCGAGTGCCCCTTTTCGCATGACGTCGGCCATATTTTGGAGAGAATCGGTTTGTACGCAAAATTCAACCATAATCGAACCGCAGCGAACCTGAATAAAACAGATACAACTGCCAATTCATTAAGTTTTAGTACTTAACGCTAAACAAAAATTTCAAACAAAGCTACGAGGCGTGATCCAGAATTAACCGGATTGTAGTTGTTCCTTTTTTACTATACGTTATAATAAACTAGTTTGTTCTGCAAATACGCCTCTATCAATGCTTGATCTTAACCCGAGACAAGATACTTCAGCAAAACACAATGGACTTTCTATGCGTTACTAAGGCAACGCATTAACGTTAAAGCCGGACCGATGTCTATTCCACTTTAAAATATATACATCAATTAACTTGAGCAATTTCAAAATAAAGTACTTAAGCGCAAATAAATAAATCATTATACGTCATTGTTGTTTCCGTTAAAAAATAACAAAGCTTTGAACGTCACTTCGCACTATTGCGTCAACTGGGTCACAATAAACTCACGCAAACAAGTTCTGTTGTCAGTTGAGACATTAACAAACGGAAATATGTGAAATGATACAGCAAGCATCGACAGAATAAAATGTCTTGGACCCAAGTTTTTGAATGTCATCGTAGGTTTCTGGATGGCAGAAGTTCGTTAGAAGATGAGAAGGGGAGTGTCCGTAAATCTTCTTTGGACAGGATTGTTAGTGACATCAATTAAGGACGTTGTCGACAGTAACAGGCGATTGGTGATACAGGCTACAGTTAAGGCACTGTTCGGCGAGTTAAACACAACTGTTACGCATGAAGAATATCAGTGCGAGATGGGTACCTCGCTGACTCACTTAAATATGTAGCATGTGAAGGATACTATATAGAGACGCTACCAGAATGCCCGATACTGACATGTTGCTAATGTATGAACTTCACAACGTCGTGAAATTTTCCGGATGTGTGTATTAAAGGTATTTTAACATGTTGTGTATTAGTCAATAACTTTGCTTATCTGAAACAAAAGTATAGAAGCAGTCCGGTTAATTCTGGATCATCCCTCGTATATAGATTGATTAGGTTCTGAATTAGTTTCAATTGTTATAGTATCCGTATTGCTCAAGTAACCGAGTCGAATTGTTTTATTAGTGGTCCTACGCCTTATTCTAAATTGGGGTTAAAGCAGTTCTGATAAATTTGGGTACACTCGGATGTCTGCATTGTCTGTAACGGACATGGTTAGAGGGATTGTCAGTAGGAGGATAAAAATGTTATGTATACTATAAGCCTTAGGGCAATAATAAAATCGTGAACTAGAGTTGGAAGTTATTTGTCAATTAAAGCCGGGTTACAAAATGGCGCCAAACTAATAATTCAACCCGTAATCTAGACAGTAGTCCAAAAATGTGAAGATGGCAGGTTGTTTTGATAAGGTTGTTTCATCCTGTACGTTTTACCGGTAACGGGGTACAAATCAGCCATATGTTTTATCAGCAACGACGGAGAAAGTAGCCATACGTTTTATCAGCAACGGCGGATAGAGCGCCACTTCGTTTTACCTTGAACGACGGATGGAATCGGAAATACATTTTACCAGTTACGACGGCCAGGATCGGCAATAGCAACGGTGAAATCTAGTGATTAGAGATCTAACTGACACTTAAGTGTATTATGACACTTGTTATTTAGTGATACGACCGTGAGAGACACAGAGCATCTGTGGGAACCACTATAGACAGTGCCCCAGAGTCTAAATTGATTCCATTTCATGCGGCCATGGTAACAAGTACGAGTGAGTACAAAACTATACAGAAAGGCAGAATTTGTTTTTAACACTAATTCGCACTGGCTTCATGCTTGTGCTTATACAAATGGTCTTATTTTAGTCTATGACTGAGGTTTCTGACTGTTTCTCTAGAGTGAGCTATGTAAGAAAGTAAAATATTCACTATGCATGCTTTTATCCATCGGAGAAGGTAAATTAACTGGTGAATTTAATAACTGAAAAATGCTGCTATATTGATCCAAATTGTCAAGTTTTGAAAAAAATTCAATTAGCTCTTAGGACACAGCTGGCTGAGACTTAGACGTGATCTGAATTCACACAGTTTAACAGATTGTAGATTTTCCACAGAATCAGAATAATCCCTTTTAACTGATGTCGGCATATTACAATTGATCATTTGCATCGTATTTTGAAATTTGGTTGATTTCGGTCCTTTTCCTGACAGTGTAACTCAAAATCCATAGTTATTGTGTTTACAGGGTTGATCGATTGATGCATACATTGGATCTGATCAATGTATTTACTGGTCAACAATACAGTTTTGGTTGGTGATCCCTGCAATGGATTGATTTGTAAGCCTTTGACGATTGATCGATTGATACAACCTTGACATTTGACCTAATTTGGAAGATTGATTGATTGACACGACCTTGACATCTATTGATTGACACGACCTTGACATCGATACGACTTTGACGATCGATCGATTGATACGACCTTGACAATTACACAGTAAAGAGTTGAAACATTTAAATGAATTGTTAGTTGAAGACGCAGGTAAAAAAATACGGATTTTTTTAAATTAATTGTATTGGTAGTCCGATCTCTAAACACTGTATTTTGAAATTTAAATTGTTTTTTTTTATTAAAAAGCAGTTGCATTATTTTTGCTTGGATCCTACATTAGAAATAATGCAGTGGACCATACAGAAAGCACACTTAAATGTTTATCACAAAAATCGAATTGGTAATTACTGTACACATTCTTATAAGCGAACCATGTATTTAGTATACTAAATACTTCTGTTTATAGATAGGTTGCATTAGTTTATAGTTTGTTGCATTAGTTTATAGTTTATATATTAGATAAACTAGTGCTTGGTCGCATTGATACACATGTACAAAAACTGACATAATGCGTTAACACTAACAAAGTAATGCAATATTTTGTGATATTTGACACTGATTTGGTGTAAGGGTATTACATTTCAAGCACTTACACTTTATAAATTAATGTGTTGTGTTTTGTCTTTGATAAATTATTTGGCGATATGATATGCAAGGAGGTCCTGACCCATCTACATAGAAATGATTGCATTGCTTTCCAAAATTATCCATATTTCATGGTAAAGGAGAATGCACTTCTGACACATTTATATTTGAACTGGAACCCTTGTTGGCTGCAGACGCATTTCCTTATTGCAAATTATGTTTGGAATGAGGAGGTCATGAAAAGGAAGTGCTTGAGACTTAGACAGTTTGGCCTAGGGCCCGTATTCACAAAACCCCTAAGGAAAAAAAAAAAGGAAATTCCTAAGATTTTCAAATATTCCTTAACCCTTAGCCTGCTTCAAAAATGTCATCTGCTCAAATGATCGTCTGCTTCACTTGTTAAACATAGTCCGATTCTTTTCAAATTTACTGATCTTTTCGTATGAATGTCAAACAGCTTGGATCCAGATCAGACGCCGAGTTACTCGGCGTCTGTTCTGGATCCAAGCTGTTTGAATAATCATCGCAGACGCGAATAGCAGGCTAAGGGTTAATTGTATAAAATCCAAAAGAAAGAAAATATTTTTTTCAAATTTGCAATCATTTTCAGTTTATCTTCTGATTATCCAAGCAGTGAAGACAAACTTTCCACTTAGTTGAACAAAATTTGAGTCTGAAGTATTTTCCTCAAGTTGTCCTAAGGTGAAAATATTCCTTAGGAGCTTTGTGAATACGGGCCCGATAATTTTTCCATATGTTGTAGAAACTTGACTGTGACTACGGTACAGTGGAAACCAAAGAAACTGGGCTGAATAAGTTTTACACTTGTGAAGGCATCTGACAGTGTGGAAAGCTTTACTTTTCGTCTTGAAGAATTGTTATATAAGGCAGCAGAGCTAGGGGCTTTTAGAAAAAGAGAAGTTCTTCACTCCGGATTAAGGAATGAGTTGAAGCAACCGTCTGTCTATCAATGTGATGAGATAAATATGACGACGAATTTAAGAAAGAACTTCGAAACATAGAAGCAGAAATGATGTCTGGTTCAGAAGATAGCGCAAGCTCTGTAAACAAGCAATGAATACAGATAGAAAAGAAAATAGTAATATAACACAGCAACTTAAAGAGGTAATAGAAAGGTTTGAGAAGAAACAGTCCCAAAATGGCCCAGATAACGAACAAAACAGAAAACAGTGGTAAAGTAGAAAAGCTCTCCAAGAGCAGGGACACCTTTAGAAGTACATGTACTCCAATGGGTAGAGGAAGAAACTATGAGCCTCAAATACCTTTTGCTAGTAGTATACATGTATATGCACCAACCTGTTTTTTGTGCAATAGAAAAAGCTATGTTAAGAGGGATTGCCAGACAATTGTGTCGCAACGTGTTTGCACAAACAACAGGGAGAAAGGCTATTGGCGTAAATATTGCCCTAACTTGTAAGTGCTGCTGTCGCGGGATCTGACAAGAGCACCAATCATGACAAATATCCCAGTTTAGTTGGAGAAACCAATGAAGTGAACATCTCAATAAGTAAATATCTAGACACTGGCAGTTGTGTAAGTTAAATCACAAAATCATTATATAAGGATCAACTTTCTGAAAGTGAAAAAAAGGCTATTGGTAACATACTTACCATTGAATGTGCTGATGGTGAGAAGCGTCCTTATACAGGATAAATATATTGAAACTGAAATCATGATAGAAAAGGGTCTGCCAACATCAAAGTCATCATCTTGTTTGCTGTAAAGGACACTTGTTACAAAGATTTCAGCTAGAACACCTATTATTCTTTGAACCAATATTCTAAATGGTTTTATGACAGAGTGCAAGAACAACTTTGGAGAAACGTTCCTGCAGAGAAAACTTAAGCTACTTAAGCTTTCGAACCATGACAAACCGTGAAAAAGAGTTGCTACAGACTGATGCTAGACTTGTAAATGTTAGATGTAGAACATCTGAGAAGATCACTTTGAAGCAATACCAGTCCATTGAGGTTGTAGGTTACACAGGCCAAAGAATAGATTATCCTCAAACGTCTGCTTTGATTTAAGAGAGCAGGGAAAGCCAGTTGTCATCACCAGTTGTACTCATACCAGCGGTAATTCAATACAATTACCGGTCAGCTACTATTTCTCCGAGAGCAATACTTTGTTAGTTAAAACATGAATCTATAGCACATGACGTGTATGATGAAATAGAGAAAAACAAGGAGAATGATCAATTAATTAAGGAATTGAGTATTGCTAAATTAAGTGTTTAGGTGTCAACGAAAAGAAAGAACTTAGACAGCTTTTCGAAAAACATAGTAACATATTTTGAACAGGGGATAGGGACATCGGGATATACAACATTTAAGCATAGGATCGATTTGAATACTGACATTTAAACATCGACATCGAAGCATTCCACCACACACAATTGAAGAAGTGAGTTTTCATATTGCGCACCTTTTGGCAACGGGTATTATTCGACCATTTAAATCACCATATCCATCCAATGTTATGTAAGTTTGGAGGAAAGTGTGATTTGATTATCGCCAGGTTAACAGCATCACTCTTAAATATTCATTTGCTTTACCAAAATTGGAAGAAATGTTTTATTATTTAAATGGAACACACTTTTTCTCAACTATAGACATGAAGTCGGGATATCCCAAAATTGAAGTCGAAGAATCTCATTATTACCGTTTATGGGTCTATTGGTTTTTATGAATATAACAAAATTCAATTTGGAATAACCAACAGTCCTGCCACGTACCAGATAATTCTGCAGGATTTTCTTGGAGATTAAAACATAAAAACATGCCCGATCTACTTGGATAATCTGGTTTGATTCACTAAAATATTTGAACGACATATGAAACGTTTGGATCTTATATTGGACAAGCTGCAGACAGCCAAGTTGAAATTAGCACCAGAGACATGATTCTTCTTAAAACCAAGAATCAAGGTTTTAGGACATGTAGTGAGTGCAGTTGGAATCAAGACAGATCCTAATAAATTGAAAAAGTAAAACAATTGGCCTATTCCCAACAATTCAGATATGCTGCGATCAATTCTTGCATTTTCTTGTTCTTACCGGTGATTCTCTGAGGACTTAAATTAGCTTATTAGACCTCTTTCAGAATAACTACAGCCTACATCGCACAAGAAAGGACAAAGGAAACCTAAGATTGGAAATTGACGGACAAATGACAACAAGTGATTGACCATGTAGCGAACTATTTTCGTCACCACCAATTTTAGCCAATCCTGAATTTGTCATACTGACGCTTCATCAAAAGCCCTTCCGCAGTTTTATACCAAACTCAAAATAGACAGAAGAATCTTATCTCATTTGCAAGCAGAACTTTGAACAAGTCTGACAAAAATATAGTGCTTTCAAGCTTATATTTTTAGCGTTGTAGTGGGCGGTGACTGAGACATCAGTGATTATTAAGCAGCTTTGCATCATATTGTACTAACGGATAATAACAAAGTAACACATGTCTTGACAAGAGCAAAGTTAGAGGCTACATGCCAAATACGGATCTAAGCGTAAATCCAGTATAACTTTGACATATGTTATAGGGCTGGTCTGAAGATAACAGATGCTAACGGCATGAGCCGCTATCTTTATTATAAGGTTATTGTTTGAGTAGATGGGGCATGAGGTATTATGGCAGATACGGCAGTAAAAGCTATACGTATCATCCAAGTGCCGCCATACATTGATACTTTATCCAGTAAAAATCATTAACATCCTTGAGGTATTCGAAAACCCTCGACAGATCGTAGCAAAAACCAAAGATGAACAAAATACAAAGAGCACAAAGAGGTAACATGCTGATAGCGCAGTGTAGAACAGCAGTGATTGACGACAACGAACCGGAAGGGGATAATTTGACGATGAAAATGTACTTTAAGAAATTCAAAAAATATTTTATTTAGACATATCACGGAGGACGATAGAGAATAAAACGACTAGCGATACCGAATGTTTTCGAGAAGTCATATTGAAAGGCTTACACAATGCCACTGGACATCCTGATCAGGAACTAACCATAAGACTTGCTCAAGAACGATTTTATTGGACTGGAGTAGAAACAACGTCGCAAACTAGGTTGCCAAGTGTGATCAGTGTATCAGGAGAAAGTATACTTTAGACAGAGCACCTTTGGTATATGCATAAGTCATATCCAGTTGTGGATGCATTTTTACTTATGCATGCATTTCTTAACACTCGAATCTCTTCAAAGTGAAATATTAGTAACATACTTGATACCTCAATATTATATCAATTTTCCCAAAGCCATTCCCACAGAAAAACAGACGACATAGACAATAGCAGAAGCTCTTAACACTGAGATTCTAGTGCATTTTAGATACGAAGTAGACTTCATTGAGATCAAGGTGCTTACTTCGAAATCGACATAATCTCTGAGCTGTGCAAAAATACCAACATGACAAAGTAATACACCACACTGTACCATCTACAGGAAAATGCAGGCCTTGAACGTTTCAACAGAACCCTGCTCAGCATCATTGAAATCATTTAATAAGATCAAAAGAAGGATTGGAAAAAATACATTTACTCATTGGTGTATGCATATAATTGCACATCACATGAAACCACTACAGTTTCATCATTTGAGTTGCTTTTTTGTTGCAAACCAAACTTGCCATTCAACACAATGATTGAGAGCTAAAAAGACTGTTCTGGCAGCACGACAACTCAGGAGTACAAGAGATTCAAGAAATCATGATAAACACCCACGATATTGTACATAAATACACGGAAGAATCTATGAACAAGCAAAAATAAGAATTAGGATAAAACAATATCAGTAGGAGACAAAGTACTTGTGAAACATCTTTCTTTTGATGGCAAATACAAGATTGCAGACCATGTTTTAGCAAGAAACATATACAGTCATCGAACAGCCAATACCGATCATTCCAGTATTCAGAGTAAGAGCAGATGGCTTGGAGATACTTTAACACTGCAACTTGTAACTCCAATTAGACAATTGGGACGAAGAGTTGGATGTTAGGGATAGAATTGACATTTCATTGTCAGGGAATGAGGAAGATAAAGAATGCTCTCAAGAAGGAAAAAAAGAAAATAGTAGTAATTGGCGTCATCGAGGTTATAGAAGAATCGGGTGAATCTGATGATGATTATGATTTAGACTTGGAAGATGATAGCTATGCAGTTAGTACATACCGATATAAGAACGCCTATACACCTATAGAAATTTCGAATGAAAGAGAAATTGTTGTGTTAGAAGAAATCGGATCTGAACTTAAATTAGTAGAGGCAGGATAAGTTGTTGGAGATGCATTAGAACGGGAAGATATTATCCATACGAAAATTATGGAAAATGAAGACGAGCCCCCATAAAAAGTAGGAAATACAGTGAATGACTTGGCAGAAGTTCAAGACCCAAATGAAAAAAACACATATTTGAAGGATATTGCTGAAGATGACGATGAAGACACAGCATGACGGTCAGATGAAAATGGTGGAAATAGAGATGTGGCGATGCGTGGAAATGAGGCAAAGGATTAGACAAACCAATCCAGCGCCAACACCATTATGACGGTCGACGGGACTAAAAAGGCCCCCAGAGAGACATGCTTGCAATCATATTTTCCGGAAGGTCAAACAACCCGTAGACAAGAAAGTGTATATACTACAGAAGTTTATTAATTCAGGTGTTTTGAAAGAAATGGACAAGGAAATGGCACGTGTACTCATTGGTGCCGTTATGAAATATATGGGGTTTTTCTGGTGTAAGGACCTGGGAGGCACAGTTTCTATCGTAATTTGAGAATAATAATCCCTTTCATATGGATGGAATTTGGATTTAAAGAACAAAAGTTAAAGCAAACACTTATATATTTCATTTTGGTCAAGCTGAAGGGATATTTGAGTTGTGCAGATGGAGGTAAAGATGTGATGAAAAGTGATCATGTCCTTTCTAAAATGGGTTTCACGTGCCCTTCTTATAGGTGAGGGCGCAAAACGTGTACTGACAAACCGTTGGGTTACTGGCTCTCTTGAAGTGCAATTCAGTATTATCAGCATTTTATCACGTCTAACAGTCCTGAGCTAAAGCAATACAACTTCTTCGCCAATGGTGATTATTAAATAGATTTGATCTAGGGTAACTAAGCGTCTGAACTGGCGCACATCATTTTGACCCTCCGAAAATTTCACCATACTTTTAGAAATTCAAAAAATATATAAACATGAATCAGATCGATTTACATTTTCTTTCATTGTATGGGATTGACTCTGGTTTGTGCCATCTGCCAAAAAGAAATCTATATGTTCTAGCCTTAGAAGAATTCTCCAAATCACTGTTCCACAATTGTTTATAGTTATCTCCAATTCTTTGTTTAAAAAAAGACAAAAATACTTCAACATTCCCAACACCTTGATATAGCCCTACATGATACAATCCTGTGCTTTCTAGTAAATATTTAATTGAGTTCACCCAAGATTTTTGTTCAGGGTGATTCTCTAAATCACTTAACATCATATTATAAACAAGATTTACAATTAATAATTTTGATCCAATATTTAATAATCTCCTTATTTTCAGGGGATATCTTCCAAGTTCTCAATAAATAAAACTATTTTGTGTTTGACACTTCACACCTAGTATGTGTTTGCAAAATTGCATATGGATTCTTTCTTATTTAGATGCTTCATTCATACCCCAAACCTCACTTCCGTAGCTAATAATAGGCTCAATCAGATTGTCGAACAAATCTAATTTATGACTGACTGACATATTTGGAAACTTACCTATATGAAATTTAAGTCTATCATATTGATAATGTGTAAAGCGTTGATAGACAGGATGTTTTTTGTCACGGCCGACTCATTTGTATAAGTATATGACTAAACAGTGTAAATGCATCTGTCTCTGTATTTGTGATAATTTTCCATGTGATTATTTCATTAATATACCATTAATACACATGTAGTTTCGCGCTGCACTGTCACTGTCATTGGGAGGCATCCCCCAAAAATGTCAAAAGTTTCAACTGAAACCTAGTCTATTTATCACGATATGTATATAAGTTTAAACACTTATAATTGTTGTCACCAATTAAACTCTCGTCATTTCTCGAATTCGTGTGAAATATATGAAACATGTAGTATATTTCAAAAGGTTTGGTTCCGAATTGGAGTTACTCGGCTTCTTTACTGGGTTAAAGTTGTTTAAAGATTGTATAAATTTCACCCCCAGCTGGCTTAAAATTCATCATTTCAATCTTTTTTCGTCAAAATTAGCACAACAATGCCTTTGGCCAACAGACAGTTTATGCGTTCGAAAAACAAAGCCATATTTTTCTTATTATTTCTTATCGAACTCGTTCAACACCGAGATAATGGGGTTATAATTTATGCAACGATCGTGCATTGATTCATCTTCTTATGTGGTTACATATAAAATCACTATGGTTTAGACATTTGCTTCGAAGAACAAGTAGTAGTATAGATAATCAATTAACATAATCTGATATATCACACATATAAATCGTGCATGCAATTTGCATTTGAGCCAAATATTCGCAACTTTTAGCAGATTTCAATTCACGCAAACGGAATGTCATGCCTGTATGTCATAGCATATCGACCATATCGGAAACATATAAGATTAACTCTTTCGGCGCCATATTTAAAATTGTCGGTTGGGACTATTTTCAAATAAAATATTTTAGCGGAATAAAT
>JAULCE010162423.1:0-11808 GCA_032359355.1 Macoma nasuta | reverse complement strand
CTCTTAGAGACAACTTTTTCTTTCAAAAAAACATATGGCTACTTTTGTTGTAAAGAGTACATCTTTCTGATGAAGAATAGCCAATTTTCAATGGTCTAGCTATAAAATTGAGCAAATAAGAGCCTTTTTTAAGATTTTATGCCAACCGCCAAGAGTCCGAAAATAGAAAAAAATAAGCTATTCGTCACCTTGGCGCAATAACTCAATAAGTGCATTTTTGTGATTTTTCAGGAGAGAGTAAAAACTACTTACTTTTTTCAACTAAGCACTTTTGTTTAGTTTTTTGAAACTGTTATATTCTATACACACTAATACACTATTCTAAAATGCCTTTTTATTATTATATCTTCTCATGAAGAAGATATTGAAACTTTTTGTACTTATCATTACATTGCGCTGAACTTGTTTAGCGCAAGAACTCAATAAGTGCTCTTATCAATATATTGCGCTCAATTTTTTTAGCGCAAAAACTCAGTAAGTGCTCTTATCAATATATTGCACTTAATTTGTTTAAGCGTAAGAACTCAATAACTGCTACACTGAAATATTTTGGTGCAAGAACTCAATAAGTACTCTTATCATTATATTGAAGTGAAATATGTTGGCACAACTTCAGGGACATGACAAAATGCAATTTGCTAATTTATTGTAACAACAACACAATGTATGAAATGATTCTTAAAAGAAAGATTTTGAGATCTAATTTATTTTAATATATAGTTAAGTCCAAAGTTTAATCTCAAAATTTATCCCAACAATTCTGATTAAAAAAGCTGGGATGTTGTCTTCACCATTAAATATTTGTACATGCTGCTGTTTAAATCATTCATTTTTACTTACACAGTTTAAGATTGTAAGCCAATAATAAACTTTTCCTTTTGGAGCAGTTATGTTTATAAAATTAGAGTATAAAAGTAAAGTTCTGTAAATAAGTGGACAAACTTGGATGTTTTTATCATATCATAAGAAAGAGCCATGTTGGTCCACATTTTTACAGTATATTATTGGTGATGACCAGTCCTATTTGTCTCATGAAATTAATAATACAAAAAGCACTAACACAAAATACATAAACTTTAATTGATAAATATGGCAAACTTAATAACGTGATTATAAAGCTGCACCCTTTACCCCACATGCTATTGTTAGATTATCAACAAGGAAGGTATCTGATGACAAGAATAAAGTATCTCGGGGGTGAAAAGAAAATGTCATATTATAGAATTGTATTGGAAAATTACTGTCAGAAATGGAGAACTTGCTCGTATCCAGCAAATCTTTCATTTCTCATAATATTTACAAAATGTAGTCAGTTAAAGCTTTTAATGAGGCATCAAAGGAGCCTTTAATATTATGGAGTAAAGGGTTAATACAATTTTCAGCTTATAAGAATTCATTCATATTACCATACATAACAGCCATGTGATCAATAACAAAATTAGTATTGCTGTTATTTGTAAAAATTCACTTTTTAAAAAATATTTTCAATAAATACAGATCTAGATACAAATCTATTTTTTTTGTGAGTGGCCTCAACTCAAAACTTATCATGAGTTTGACTTCACTGCTGCTAAATAATTTGGATCCTGAGAATAGGTCAATTTATCTCCTTACTTAGTTGCAACTGTTATCAACTTAACATGTTAACCAGTAAGACATTAATTGTGATTGAAAGATATATGTTAGCAGTTGACACTACATTGCACACAATTTGAGTTTCTCCCATTACTCAAACACAACACTTTACAAAACCCAGCCAAAGGACACAGCACAAAATGTAGATTTATCACCTGCTGTATCTTCAAAATGACATCTGATCAGGATTTACAAGTATTTGAATGAACGTTGACAATATTTTGTTGGCTGACATGTGTATGCCCAACAGTGTAAACCCAGACTAGATCTGATCCTTTGTCAGAGATGCTGCAGCAGGTCCTGACCTACATCGTTTGAAAGTGCAAAGTTTCTTTTTTTGTACAATTGTGCTGAAATATTGTAAATCTGAGACATTGCATGATCTAGTAGATCTACTATAATTCTTTTTCTACTGGTAATGTCTTATAAAAAGAGTGATAAGCCTGTGGAATGGTGAGACTAGAACATAATTTCATTAGATCATCATATTTCTTCTTGGAAATCTTTGGACGATACCCAGGCTTAAAGAGTGGTTTAAGATCGGGCAAGCTTGTATCACTCTTTCTGAGATTTGGCTGAACATTGAGATATACAAATGAGCCGTCATGGTCATATTGAATGACTGCTGTGTCTGGACTTTGTTTGCCAAATGAAATTGATTTTATTTCCATGTATTTTATTTTGCATCCATCGGTATCTGTGTCCAAGTTCCTTACTTTGTTACTCAGATGCTTAAAGTCAAAAAACAGTTCAGGGGTCATCTCAGTAACAAAGTACGGATTTGAACGTCTTGCCATTTGTATGCAAGTGGTCCACTGGGATGTTGTGTAAACTGAGACATGCTTGCAGGAACGCTCAATGGTTGAGTGAACAGAATCATTTTCATTTTGTGTGTGACCACGCTCCAAGTATCTATGACTCACTTGGTCAAATCCAAGTGCTTTTAGGCTGTACCAGAGCATGGTCACAAAAAAACGATTACGGTTCTGTCCAGCGCAGTTATCAGAAAAGGTAGTGACAGACCTAATTTTTTCAGCGGCCATTGACTTTAAAAAACTAAAAACACAAGAGGCAATTTCACAAGCCCCTCGTCCAGCATCGGCCTCATTCCATACATAGCAGTATGCATCATTTGTACCCAGAGAATACAGAGACAGATTGTAATTGTTCAGTTTTCGGGTGTAATAAACAGAAGACTGAGGAGCCTTGGGCAGCATCATAACTTGCTGTAAATCAAAACAGGCAGCAGAAAAAGTTGGGTCATTTTGAGCAGCTGCTTTTGCTGTATTTTTTTCATTTCTAGCCAGTATTTTATTATTAACATGCCTCTCAAATTTATGTTTAATCTTTATCTGATCCTCTGGGCACATTCTGTTATATTGTGTACAGAAATCACACTGATCTTTAAGGGGCTTGTTAAATGAAATATTGTATTGTGTATTAAACACATGTCTGTACATTGATTCTTTTATAGGGCAAAAGTTGTTATAGGCACACTGTTCAGTGTATAGACTGTACATTTTTGACAAATTCAGTCCTCCTTCCAAATATTCCTTGGATGAGGATTTCCTACAATAGTGCGATTCTACTCTAGGGAAACTTTCAATGTGTTCTTTGACATCTTTTATGACTGATTCCGGGGTTTTGTTAGCCCTATTTGTGTGTTTCCCCCTTTTATCCCGACTACTTATGTGAACATGAGTCACAAGCTTTTCTACAGCCGAAGCAACAGTGGCAGGAGATATATCAAGCGTGTCAATGTAAAACTTCTGACATACATCAACTACTTCACCATTAACAGTAAAGGTATATTTCCTAGATATTTTCCTATCTTTAAGATTTTGGGTTTCTACCATGATGCGCTTAACCTTTGTCTCTGTGACTGTATTACAAATGAACTCTTTCTGTTTAAGATAACTGGCTGATCCCCAAAATTCGTGAAAAATTGTTCCTCTTTGTTCTGAGTTGATTTTACTTTGGCACTTCTTTTTACAAGTTTGACCACAACCTGGTCTAAGCATTCTAGCTCGTTTTGTTTTGCCAGCTTGTGTCACATACCTACTACCTGAATTTTTTCTCACTTTTTTAACATTTCTTTTCCAACTTTCTTCGTGCCTTTGCCTTTTACGACTTCGCTTTTCAACTGAGGGATAGGAGCAATCATCCTCAACATGGACAGACATAGAAGGATCATATATATTGGTTGGCTGTGACATAGAGCAATCACTCCCCACTGTGACGGATGTTGACCGATCAGACAAACCCCTTTGCTGTGACACAGAGCAATCAACCCCCTCAGTGACTGATGTTGACTGATCACACATATCACTCTGCTGTGACACAGAGCAATCACCCCCCACTGTGACGGATGTTGACCGATCAGACAAACCCCTTTGCTGTGACACAGAGCAATCACCCCCTACAGTGACGGACAAAGACTGATCACACATATCACTCTGATTTGACACAGAGCAATCACCCCCTACAGTGACGGACGAAGACTGATCACACATATCACTCTGCTGTGACACAGAGCAATCACCCCCTACAGTGATGGACGAGGACTGATCACAAAAATCACTCTGCTTTGACACAGAGCAATCACCCCCTACAGTGACGGACGAGGACTGATCGCACATAGCACTCTGCTTTGACACAGAGCAAGCTCCCCCTACAGTGATGGACGAAGACTGATCACACATTTCACTCTGCTGTGACACAGAGTCTTCATGCATTACAAAACCAGATCTATAAGACTTTTGTAAGTCATTAGACTGAACACCATTTTCTACACTATCCAAGTTATTGAATATTTCAATATCAATGGAGTTAATAAACATAGAACTATCATTTAAATCTGTGAAAGTCTCTGTTAAGTCAGGGATGTTGTAGCTGTCAATGTCACTAGAGGCCACACTGCTAACACTTGAAACATCTGACATTTCTGAAAGTTCTTGATTCATGTAAAGGCGACAGGTCAATTCTCCTTCACTGACCTCGGAGAAACCCTCAAAGTCCGAATCAACCATGTCTGTATTATCCACTATGGTATTAACTTTTGCAACCTCAAATAACATGTCTTTTGATGTGCAGAGTACTGCAGATAAATGCCTGATATATAAACACAAAGCACTAAAGTTATCATGTGTAGTAAGGATAGCACGGCCATCTGGTCCTGGCATTCCTGTCTCATTCCGTGAGTGGGGATCAAACATGAAAAACTTGCCAGAGTCACAGATTATAGCTGTGCTATAGCAAGGTGTAGAATTCCCCATGGTAAAAATGCATGCTGAGTCTGGAGAAAGGATACTTCCTAATGCCTCTTCTAGGGTGAAATATGGAGGATTGTTTGTCTGACGATTCATTGTTGCTCCAGTCAAAACATTACCAACATGTAATGAATAATAAAACCCATCACATTCAGGTTTGAAGTTTTCAAGCATAAGATAACTATCAAGGGAGTGTTCTGTGTAGAGATGGTCTCCTCGCTCAAGAATGTAATCAAGGAGCTCTGTTGACCAATCTCTGACTGGTGTTTTCTGTGATTCCAGAATGGCAGACAGTGAATTTGACATGCACTGTCTACCATTTCCACGGAACTTTGAACTTCCCTGGTGTAAGGTTGCCCGAAGCATGATTGACCTACATATAGAAAAAACACACTAGAAATGTGTCAGTAGGACACAGATGCCCCCACTTCAACATTGTCAAAATTGCCATTTGTCACAACATCAAGACCCATAACTTCATAAGTGTTCATTGCAGTTGGATAAAAATACCCAGACTGGTGCAAAAGTTTACCATGCTGATTAATAAAAAACCCAGGTGTTAACATTACTTAAGAAATAATAAATAATTTACTGTTGTTGATCGTCTGGTAAATTATGGTTCGGAGTTCAGATGAATAGTAATTAAATCACGAGGGCTTTAGCCCAAGTGGTTTAAATACAACATCTGAACGACAAACCATGATTTACCAGTCAATCAACAATGGTAATGCATTTATTATTTTGATTCTAACATGATAGAAGCAGTAATTTTAGGGTGAAATGTCCCAAGATTAGTTTATGTCACGTAGTAAATGCTAATTTACCCTTGTGACATCATTTGTCCAACCGTTGTTCATTGCAGAATCAACAACGCTAAATTTGTTCTTTGTTTATAGTGACAAAGTCACATGTCATGTTAGAATAAAAGTTTCAGAGTAACATGCGACACTAATTTAAAATCAAGACCCATAACTGCACAAGTGTTCATTGCAGTTGGATGAAAATACCCAGGTGCACAAGTTTACATGCTGATAAATAAAACCTGCAGGTGTTAACATTACTAAAAGTTTCAGAGTAACATGGGACATTAACTTAAAATTCCATATTTTGACAACATCATGGCCACTAACTCTGTAAGTGTTCACATGCTGATTACTAAAATATCAAGGTTTAATCATTATAAGCACCAATAGTGTCAGAGTTACATGCACCACAAAATGAAAATTCCATATTTTCACAAATTAAGGCCCATAATTCTGTTTACACTCTGAATAATATATCAATGGAGTTCCAAGTCTGTAGTACAAATTCTTTTAGGGTTAGTACGACAAACATTTTGAGACATATGTACTGACAGACAGATTGATTGACGTACGGACAGACACAGGCAAATCTATATGCCCTCCCACTCTTTTAGTGGTAAGGGCATAAAAATAAGAACTGGATTCTTAATTCTTCTTAAAATGTCCAGATCTACTTATTGTAGGGTACATGTATGTAAATGGGGTATTTCACAAAGAATTCAATAAAAAAGCTTTAAACATCCTGGTGGTTGACAGTGATCAGCTTTTGAAAAAGGAAGTTATGAGGTTATGAGTTAAGATCTTTAGTGTAACACAGATCTACCAAACTATAAAAGATCTAGATCTACTTTAATCTAGAATAGATCTATATTAATTATAATTTTGTCTTGAAATAGTTAGATCTACCTGGCTTTATTTAAAGTGATTTAAAACAAGGATTAAATGAAACAGTGTAACATTATATAATTATCATCTGGTTCTGCACTGTTTGCTTTTGCATGCTAAAAAGGTCATGGGGTAATAAATAATTCATTACAAGTGAATATAATTCAATATGAAAACCTTATTAAAAATTCATCTATTCTAGTAGATTATTATGGAAATTTTATTTTATTTTTATGTAGAGATCTATTGGTTTAAATTGATCTATCATAGATCTATCTAAAAAATAATGCTTACAAGAATATTTTTTAATTGTTATTTTGTTTAATTTATGACATTGTGATAGATCTAATTATAGATTATGAAACAGCAGTAACTGTTACTCACCTTAGGATTCTTCAGAATTTCATCATCAGCATAATAACACTAGTCTTGTTGCTTGTAAATAAACTTAACCTTCAAGTGACATTAACTTTAAAAAGTACATGCATATAAGCTGATCTATATTTACCACAGTGTGATGTCATAGACTTGTGATGTGAGGTCACTATTGAATTTTATGATGTAATCACATTGAACACACCAACTATTTATAGCATTGAAAGGTAAATATTTTGGTGCAAGAAGTGTATAAGTATACTTATCTATTTTTTGCACCAGAATTTTAAACCAAATATGATAAAAAAAATTGTGCAAAAAGTCAATAAGAGTACTTATTGAGTTATTGCACTAAATAAATATATCACTGCACTTATCACTTTTTGCTTCTCATCTCAAAAGTCTCAATTTAATTGGAATCTTCTTCTAAGATTTTTTGAGGATGTGTGTCTCTACTTTTTGAGTCATTTTATGTGAAAAAGTGATTTTGTGAAAATATGCACTTATTGAGTTATTGCGCTAAGGTGACGAACTGTCGTCTGCGATATTTTCGTCTGCACTGTTCGTCGTCTGCTCATATCTTTATGTATTTATTCAACTTTCTTTGGTATAATAAGTTCTATCTGGGTGTCGAACAGCTTGGAGCTTGATCAGACGCCGAGTTGCTCAGCGTATGATCAAGCTCCAAGCTGTTTGCAAAAGTTACTACAATTACGGTTGTTACGTTTCAACCTTCCAAAGAATATCCCTACACACTATATCTCTCTTGTTTTTCTTTTCATAAGAGATTGTGTAGACATGTGCAACCACTGATATAAGAGATGATGATGATGATGATGATGATGATGATTTGTTGGATATGTGTGTAGCTGTATATGATCGGGATATGTCAAAAACACAAAGTCATACAGATTCACCAATATGAAGATCATTTTGGAGCATATACATGTAATTTGTCAAATCTTTTAACCATTTCGGCGCCACATTAATTTAAAATTGTCGTCTGCAATGAGGTTCAGATCAAATATCTTTACGAAAAGACAAACACAAAAATATTTAAAAAAAGTTATGCTGTCGATAGTTCTTTTATCAGACTAAATTATATTCCAACTAGAAAATGTGTCCATAGGACACAGATGCCCCCACTTCCGCTTTGCCAAAATGCCTTATTTTCACACAATAAAGGCCCATAACTCCGTAAATATTAAATTCAGGCGATGAAAATACCCAGGGGCACAAGTTCACGCACTGAATAATATATCTATGACGTTTCAAGTCTGTAGTATGAACGCTGTTAGAGTTATGCGAGACACAAACTTTTCTGGTAAAAAATGCCATATTTTCACACAATAAAGGCCCATAACTCCGTAAGTATTAATTTTGGGCGGTTGAAAATACCCAGGTGCACAAGTTCACACCCTGAGTAATATATCTACGAAGTCTGAAGTCTGTAGTACAAACGCTTTTAGAGTTACGCGTGACACAAACTTTTTGGGACGGACGGACGGACGGACAAAGGCAAATCTATATGATCCCCCTCTTTTAGTGGTGGGGGCATAAAAAGTGAAATCCCTGATCAGACGCCGCCTTGGAAAGGCGGCCGCTGATCTGAAACTGCACTATTTGTTATGGCGCATTTAGACGACTATGGCGCCGAAAGAGTTAATAGGCTCAACTATGACCAATCAGAGATCTAAGGCCTAGATCCTTCTCAAAAGTCTGACTGGTCAACTCTCAGCTCACTGGTCCCGATCAGGCTAAGATCTGGCTTAATCTCAAAATAACAACAGTTTGGATTTCTTCTTTAGTTTAATTGACACTGCACTAACGTTTGGACTGCCAAAATTGAATTTTCCACTGAAAGATAATGTTTGTGCAGTGTTCAAGACAATTCTAACGAGTGGTCACTCCTTAGGGTTTGGCGAAGGAATGCGGATGTAAGCATTTTGAATACACATGTTATCTGGGGCCCTGATTGTCTCTCTCCATCCATGTCCATGTTCTGTAACCACTGGATCAACATTCATCTCTAGGAAACATGAAACATCGCTTCAGCATCATCCCAACATTGCTCTAACTTAAAGACACCAACGAAACACTTAATGACGTTCGGCACGCATTGTAATGGGACTGGAGCCGGACTCTTGAATATAGATATGTTCGTCAGTGCCGTTCAACACCAATGCCCATGCTCTGAAGACGCTTGATAAGCCTTTCATTCTCCTCTCGTTCCTGCAATACAGAAATAACATAAATCAAAGTACTGAAAGAACTGTGAACCAGGGGAATTGTATCGGAGTCTTGACTACCACTGTGTTAGTCTGTGCCTTTCCACATAAATGTCCATGCTCTGTAGACGCTTAATAAGCCTTTCATTCTCCTCTCTTTCCTGGAATACAGAAATAACATAAATCAAAGTACTGAAAGAACTGTGAATCAGGGGACTTGTATCGGGGTCTTTACTACAGCTGTGTTGGGCAGGCCTTTCAATACCAAGGCACATATTCTGTAGACGCTTGATAAGCTTTTCATTCTCCTTGCTTTCCTTGAATACAGAAAGAACAAGCACTGAAAGTACTGACAACCAGGGGAATTGTATTGGAGTCTCAACTACAGCTGTGTTGGTCAGTGCCGTTCAACACTAATGACCATGCTCTTTAGACGCTCGATAAGCTTTGCATTCTCCTCTCTTTCCTTTGGGTTATCACAACTTTCTCCACATAAACACCATAAATATATTACAGCCATACTCAGATAAGTAGACAGATATAGTATGCAAATGTGGATCAAAAGGATTACTGAGTGCAAAAATGATAACATTAGATCAGATGCTGCATTGGCATTGCAGCATCTGATCAGTTTGCACTATATACACTTAAATAAACAAGAGTTTGTTAAATACTAATGCCCCCCTAAAATCAGATCTTTCTTTTCTATTGTAGGTCAAAGGTCAATGTCAAATATTCTGGTAGGTATGAAAATGTCTTGTCACAAGCATTTTGGTACCAGACCATCCCTATATAACCTATGTAAAATTCAAAATGTTCACAAACTGATTTTGTCAAATTTTCTGAGGATTTCACATATCAGCCATAGTTTTTTGTAAAGATCTATTCATATTCGTTTGAAAAATAGTGAGAAAATAGGGGGTCATGTGTTAAATAAGAATAACATTTTGTCTGGTTTACATGCCCCTCTATTTCTCATATTTTCCAAAATGACGCAACCCATTGGGTACCCCTTTTACTTTCACTTTCACATAATTTTCAAAACTGTGACTAATCTACTTGGCAGTGTCACCAAAATGCCTCCTTGATACTCTAGTATGCCATCCAGTACAAAAAATGCCACATTTTACTGACAAAAGTGCTACTTTTAGGCTAACAGTTTGGGATTATTTTATTGCGAACTCCTTTCGACTACACCACGGAGGAACTTCCGGCGTATTTAGTGGTCTGGACCTTTTAGGATTCTTATTTTTTCCTCATGAGAAAAATAACTGTCCATGTCACTTGTCATTTGATTATAAACAAACTCTTGGACTGTTTATGAGAAACTCATCGTCACAGCATGGGAACTGAGACCATCCAGTATAATATACTGCTATAAAGTACTTAACTTAATAACATCGAACTCGGAATCTGATCCGAAATCAGAGAGAATCGGTATGATCGGTTTCGGTGAGAAATGTAGTACAACTAGATTCAAAGACTCTCGAAATCTGCATAACGCGCTTTGAAAACCGTCAATTTGATTATGTTCAGTACTGTAAAACAACATCTATCTGTTGCTTATTAGAGACTTAGTTCCGACCAAAAATTTAAAACAATGGCAGATCTGTCGCTGTGCTGGTTACTAACTCAAGGCATATTTCCGCTTGACAAATGTCGTTTTTAAAGGAAAGTTTGTCGAGTTAATCTGGGTCTTTCATTAAAATTTGAACATTGACATTTTGTTCTAGATGTATAATGAACTTTTGGTTTTGCCCTTTATCTATTTCGACTGATTATAACAGATGTTATTGATGCATGTGAAATCTTCCAATTTGCAGTGCCTGTCAAAATATCGGTGAAGTGGTAATGAAATTAAGTAAAAAAGATTTGAAGTCTGATGATTTAGATAAAGGCGAGTCCAGAAGCTGATGTTTATCCATTTCCTCCATGAAAATTCATGTTAAAGGCATTGGCTACAATTTAGACAACTTGCTTTGTGTGACAACACACAAACACCGGGTAAAATCAGAAAAGAAATTAAAGGTTATGGGTCGTATTTTTGGGTTGACTTAAAAATGGCATGACTATTTTTATCATCGGCGAAAGGACAAAGTATATTAAAGTTACTGTGTATTGGCAGTTTCGGCATAATCAATTGCTTTGGCCATTTACAAATTTAATACAGTGAATTATGGCCTAGACAAACATATACAAAACATACATGTTATAACATTTATGCATAAATATATTAATGAATCAAAATATAGAAAATGCATAATGCATTCAGGAAACAATTACAAAATAGTCCTGGGTATTATTTCTCAACGTACTGGTTTCTGCTACAAATTTAGCTATGTTATTTAATGTAGAATTATGCTTTGATGACATTAATGAAATGAATTATGTGTTGTATTGATCACGATGAATTCCTTAAATACTTAACCCGTTTTCCTCTATATATTGTACAAACCATCATAAAATACAATTTAGATTCCACAGCATTTTGATTACACATTTCCCATGTTCGATTTTTTCTTGGTGTTCTAATGTAACGTCCTACTTCATTTTTTAGCAGTGCGGACTTAATCTGAAACGAGAAAGCTGTTGTTTAAGTGAATCGTTTAAAAT
>JAULCE010162312.1:0-11051 GCA_032359355.1 Macoma nasuta | reverse complement strand
GTCGGACGCCGTGTTTGAGACGTAGCGTTTGATCAGGGTATACACCCTTTGCAACATCTGAAGCGATGCAATTGTACAGTTGCGCTAACATGCATGTGCATACGGTTTCTGACCTTATCAAATGTCGCGCTGATTAATATAATCAGGAACATGGTTTATGACATGAAACGCTCTCTTATACAAGATTAAAGTTTCCGCAAAATATCGCTGAACTTGTTTGCTGGTATTTATTCGCTTTCAATGTAACACTATGGCACAAACTGGGTAATTCGACAGGAAACATATTAATACGATGATCGTTCCAAGAAATAGGGGCCACGTCACGCAAAAACGGGCATTCGGACATAGCAAATAGTTGAGCTCCAGACCAGCCGCAACATCACTGACGTGGCGGCTGGACACAGGATGCACTATATGCAATCTTTTAGGACATCCAATACTATCTTTAAATGAATACAAATTGTTTATTCCGTGACTAAATGCTTGAATAATAGCGCTGAAAATGAGCTGAGTCAGCTCTTATTTGATATATCCGAGTGACCTTTTTCCTGTGACGTCGGCTATATGACGTTTGATGTAGAGGGAATCGGCCTACCCGGAAACCATTATTTAGTGTATCGTAATCACGCAAAAGTTTCCGGGAATTGAAATTATAAACATGTTGTGTTACTACTCGTTAAAATTGTCCTTAAAATACGTTTATAACTAGGGGTCACACATATACATTAGCGAAAGGATGCTGATTTGTTTGCCCACATATATTCGTTGTGCATCTGTAGCCCTGATTGTATACACGTATCGGACAGTCAAACTGAATTTTATCTGAACATGTTTACTAATGTATTCGACACATTCGTCATTCAGAAAGGCAAGTTGTGTAGACTCATATTGCCCATATTGCTGTATTCGGAGCAGTCTGATCACAGTAAATAGGATTGCAGTTTTTAAGCCATCACGTTCATTAAGGTATCCCATTTCTTTATCAAGTGACTTTTGATAATGATTATTATATGATTGTAATCTGCTTATTTTGCAATTGGATACCTGCAAAATTACGAGACACTTAGCAACCATATAGAAACGCAGTGTTTCTAAAATGAACTGACACTTTTTTAAACACACCAGTTTCCGTTACGATTTGCTAAATCGCGTTTATATATGTGTACGAACAGTTCGGAACTTATGCGCGTCATAGCCGTCTTATGTGATGATGAAACTTTACAATGAGGTTTCAATAGTATTTTTAAACGCGTTTGCCATGCACTCGCTATTAAAAGTGGTTGTACCGAATAGTTTCTTTCCGATAGAAGAGTCATTTCTTTTCCATACTGTTATCTAAACTTTAATTGAATTGACTGATTTAGTGAAACCCAACACATATATGCAATTAACATATAATTTGAGAAATACAGAACTGACACAGTAACTTCTAAAATTTACGAATTACCGTTTCGCTCTGAATGACTTCCATTTCGTTTCCGGTTAAATATTGAATTCTGCTCAGTTTAAAGCCCTCTGGAACAATATCTTGTGCTCTAGAAAAACACACGTGGATTATTTGTGAACCAATTGTAGAGCGGCTCATAGCACCCACAATCCACATTATACGCTTTCTAATCTGTAATATCAGGTTTTAAAACCGCATTATGCGATTTATAGAGCGTACCATGTGTACTGTTTACACTATGAGTTTGTTCTTATGCCATATGTAACCGTTACCAAACCGAAACCAGTAAAATTCGTCAATTTGATAAGTGTCAGTATCGTATGTGGATTGTGCACTTTTGCAAGCAAATGTACACTGGTATTTTTGCAGCAAATCATTGAAAACACAACAACCATGATTTGCTAAACATCACTTACAACAACTAAAATTGTTTATCAACTAAATAAACGTCCAAGGGAACAACATCATATAGAGGGTTATATTCGACTACACATTTTTTTTTCTCAAAATTTCATGTGAAGCCAACCGACCAAAAATACCAATATTTGTCTTTATACGACCAGCTGTGTACTGGCGGAACGTTACAATAATCATCGGCCTTCTTTACATTGCTATCTTACAGATACTCTGTAACATACGGTAATTTGGAACTGAATATGTGCCCTGACGAAAATATACTATTTATTAAATCAGAGATGTAGATATAGCCTTACTCTCTTTCGTGCTTGCTTGATATATATCTAAATATTGTGTTTTTGTTTCAGTATTGATATGTTTGCGTGTTTCCTACACTTAACTCGTGTAGTTAATGTGTGTTGTGACGGGGCACTTTCAGAAGAAACACACAATAAATAGACATATACTCTTATTTCGGGAACTCAGCTTTTTAATCAAAGTACGTATCACCGTCTTTCTTCTCAAACGACACATGTGTCGTTTATGAAAAATTTAAAAAAATACGTGTGTGTGGAAGAAAACCGACGAAAAGCAAAATAATAACGATGTAAAGCTTTTCGTTCAAAAACAAATTTGTGTCACTATCATTCAATTGCGCTGTTGTGGTTTTTGATACATGCTATTGTAAATATGATGAAAGAATCTCACCAATTGGGTGGACGCCACTTTTTTGACAACTCAAACACATTATTCTTACGCCAACACATCTTTTATCAATTTAAAATAATGATATTTGAGCATAATATTTTGCACTTTAATAAAGCATCATCCAATGAAAACCGAGCACCTACCTAAATTAATATATTAACACTGTTGAGCAAATATTCCATTTCTGAAAAATTGTCTCAATAATGCATCGTTTAGCGTTTATCGTCTCCTTTTGTGTTACCGTATATTCATATGTTTTCATAAGAATACATTAAAATGTAGCATATGTAATGTAAAATAAATGTTAGATGTTGTTAAAGTGTTTTTTGTTCAATTCATCAACGTAATTTAAAAACTGATTTTGAATTTTTTTTGAACTTGATAGTAAAATTGAATGATGAGTACATCAACAGTTTCAATTTATTTAATGTTTAATATATGAAGTTTAATATGAACGAACGTACACTAAAATAGTATGACCTAAATATTTAACTTGACTGATATTACATCAATGCCTATAAATCAGACCTAAGGTCAGATTAAATCTATGACGGCGTCAGATCTGCGACTGTGTGTAATTTAGTTAAATAAACTTCCATATAACATCCTATTCAGATATACATTGCTTACAAATACCATCCTATAAGAAACAAGCGTGATAAAGATGGATATAATATTGCTATAACACAATTCAAATGACTCCGGTGGAATAGCACGCTGTGATGCTACTTATGTTAATGACCCGTCATTGTTAGACTGTAAGCAGATTTTATTGTGTTATTATGTGTGCGAACAGTGGCTAGTAGAGGTCAGTGCTTCAAAAACGATTGCACGAAGGAAACACTATTCACGCTGGTTTAAAGTATTACTTGATAAGTGGAAAGTTCTCTGGGAACAAACCGTTTAGGGAGGGAAAATCTGTTCATCTAGATCGACTCAATCATGATCCTTCGATGTAGTTGGGCAACGCTATGTGTTACCAATACACGCATTCTACAATTGGCATTACACTAATGTAAAATACGGCATGTTAACTAGCTACAAACTGTTAGCCATGTATAAATGAAGTAATCAAAAATTCAGAAATGGTCAGAAATTTATCTTCTTTCATAATTTATATGTGCATTTGATATGCACTATGTAAGCTTTCTCTTAGTATGAGTATTTTTATCGGTTCAACGAGTTTGTTGAAAACATGTAGAGTTTCTAACTGTACAGTAGTTTTCATTATCGTAACAAATCCCTTTGAGAGAGTGTATAGTAGGGCTCCAAGCCAACTGTATAGTAGTTTTCATTATTTAACGAATTTTTTTTAGAAAATGTGTAGAGGTCCTAATAAATTGTATGACAGTTTTCATTATGGTAGCGAATGTCTTTTGGAAAGTGTAGAGGTTCTAATCAATTATATGGTAGTTTTTAATGTTGTCACGAATTTCTTTTGGAAAATGTAAATGTTTTTTGTATTATTTTATCATTTCCTTAGCCGTAAGCATCTTTAATTAATTAAATACGATTCAAATCAGACGCCTGGCTACTCAGCACCCTGTTTTATCCAAGCTGTTTGACACTCAAATCATGGCTTCTATGACAATTTGGCCAATCATGAAACATTTTTGTAAATGCAGTAAATGTAACAAAAACTAAACCATTTACCAAACCAACTAAATGGCAACCAAATAGGAAAAATCAAGAGTAAATAAATTATTCAGCATGGCACTTGTACATACTAGTATATACTTAATCAGTTTACAATCATGAATACCCTATCATACTTTCGAGACATGCAATGACCTGTTTTTATAGATAAAGAATGCCTTTAAGAAAGTTCATAACTAACTGTTTGGTAGTGTCCGCCCGATACCACACCTACTAGGGCGTTTTAGTACCTGCAACAACCTACCTTAGTCGGTAGCGGTCGGGTTTTCAATACTGATGTTTTTAACATGACAACAAACCAATGCAGTGTAAGAAGAAGCCAGACGGTCTGGAAGCCATCTGAAATCGAAAATTCAAGCGCTCTTGTAATTTTTTGTGAATAAAGTCTAGTAAAACGAACAAACAACTATTCACATATATTTACCTATTGATTACGACTTGTTTGCAATCCAGTCAGATGCAGTTACTCGATCAACACGATTTGGTTTGTGTAAAACTCTGTCTCAGTATATTCCTGTTCATCTTCCTCAGCTACAATAGTGGTCTGCTGTATGACAACCTCTATATATTGCATGCTTTTAAACTGCCAAGAGGTTGCTTCTTTGATAGTCTTTAGTCAACTGAATACTGAACAAAGTACTTTAATTATATGCCTAGTCTGGTGCTATTGAGCAGCCATCATGCCCGATTGAACTTGGTCGAGTATAATATAATTTGGGTAGAGAGGTCTGGTAGAGATTGAACAAAAGTCGGACTTGTCCTGTTGATCAAGAAGACATCGGTGTCTACAGGCCAGGTATAGTTGAAAGTCGACAAAAGTCGGGATGAGTGCCCAAAAGTGGTTTTCAAGTGTTCTGGAAGGGTTTTGAATTGATCGAATTGGTCTAAGGGTCTGGCGGAGGTCCCCTCCGGTTGTGTCGACCCATGAACAAACACCTGGTTGAGCTTTGTCGCATACTTTGGCCGATCGATCAGATCTAAGTTGACAACTCAGCGCCGAGAACGCTTCGTTACACACGCAACTTGAAGTCATACGAATATCCAGAAATGTATACTGTGGTTATATTCCTTATATTCTTATATTCGCCGGTCAATCACTATTTACTTTCCAACCAACCTTTTTATATATGAGAAAATAGAAGAGACGTATATATATATACAGCACTCTAAAGTGTGTCAACACATAATTACCTGAATAGTAAAGGCTCGTTCGTTGTTTAATGTTTGATGTGTCATGGTTTGCAGTTACAATGTTGAAAGTCTGAGCTTTGATTGGAAAGCTTAAAGTATATTTGAACGAGAAACCCTGATATATCAAAAGATTAACAATGGTAGAACATTGATTGTTTCGTTCATGAAATAAAGATATTGGTAATGTGCTCTTTTAACGCTTCTCGAGTGTGTCTAAAACTATAAAAAGGTGCATGCGCCTATATTCCGGATTTTACATTATGACGTTGATTCCATATAGGTTTTCTCAAGTATTACTCTCTGGACTGTACTTTAAACAGCATAGCCGCAAATTTTCCAGCTCCCCTTGACATAGTGTAATACTGCATTCTTCTCTATAACTCTTGTGCTAACATCTAAACATGCAAACAAGGCGCTGTCTGATCAGTGACTTCACTTTTTGCCATATAAATATGTTAACGTTTAGAGGGATCGGAACTTAAAATTTATTCCTATATAACATTTTTATATTGTTTCGTATACTTTCTCTAAAATTTCTCTCGGACGATGCTTTGAAATTGCGCAGCAAATGAGCTACATATTATTACGTTATATATAATGAAAATCAGATTTTCGGTAATACTGCACTTTGCCATTTTCAATACCATAACTCTAAAGGAAATCAAATTTCAAGTTTTCTACAATTCTGCCTGTTTCTATTTGTAAAACCGTTCTTTCAGATGAAACTTAAGTTTAGGTATCTACATTACATAATTCTGCATTTATACGCCATAAACTGAACAGATATAGTATAGTATTCGCCGACAGATTTTACAATTATATTACATCCAGTAACTTCAATGCCATAATCGCAAATATCACATCGGGACCACATTTAAACTACCATAGCAAAGTTATCGTAGCAATGCTAGGTCGGCAACAACTAAACAGCAATTTCCGAGATCGAAGTTAAACCCCTTCACTGCCAGGCAGGTAGTACACATGCGCAATATTTGCTCTACTTCCGGTTTAGACTTAAGATTTTTAGACTTTAGACTCCCTTAACACACTCCCTCGATCTTTTGGTAAAGCATTTGACCGAGTGTCAAACAGCTTGAATCCGAATGAGACGCTGAGTAACTCATTCGGATCAAAGCTGTTTGCGTATGTTACTAAACTCGGGGTAAGGCAGTGAACGGGTTAATGATGTAGTTCCATTCAGGTTGTTAATGTTCTCGAAAAGGGGTATTGGCGTCTTTATCGTTTAAGCAGTTGCAACCAACACTTTAAAATGTGGATGCGAAAACTTAAATTTCTCCAAAAGAAATAATATGATGTTACCATTCGACAGACACAATTCTAACGAGTTGCCAGAATGTAGGATTAGGCGAAAAAAAAGAATATAGATGTTTTGACATAGTTGCCTTATTTGAAATCAACCAGATGCTTCCTATAATGAATCTTGACATAAGTGGAAGCTTAGATAGCATAACATCTTAGTTTAAAAAAAGAGATTTCGCCAACGGCTAGAATCAATATCGCTTTCATCATCGGGCACGGTGGTAATATTTATTTTCCCGGCAGTTCAATGGAACAGTTACGGTATCAGGGCGGGAGGTCATGGGATCGATTCCCCCTAATATATTTAAACGGTGTGGTTGGGGAATAAATACATTTAGATTGATTAACGCTTTACCTTATATGCTATTTTTAGACTATTCAATTTGGTTAGCGTCTAATTACATTGATGCTATTTTATGATTTAATATCTAGATTTGAAAATATTTTCTCTGTCACTATTTTAAGCTGTTTTATATTAAAATCATTGTTAGAACCGCAGCTTTGCTTGTTACGAGAACGCGCTCCATTTCCTTAAATCTTGTCAATAAGTGTCTATTACATAATCCACTTCTGTAGAGTAAGGGGTTAACATAATCATCCCGGCTGCAAAACGGAAAGAAGGCTCATAATTGACAATATAGAGACACGTACAAACTATTGCCAAGCTTTTTTTCTCAGAAAAAGGTGATATACAAATGTTTAAACTAAAGTTTATTGCCTTTTTCAGGAAGAGAAAATATACACTTAGATTGGTTCGTGTTTAATACGTTCAATACACTATCATACGTATAATGCTACTCGTGACTTGGATAATAATTTCAAGCAGAATAAATACATATCAGATAGAGACGCCTGATCGGGCTCCAATGTGTTTTTCCTCACGCAAATATATTAACCAAATTTCTAGCAAATCGCACTTGCTTTGAATATATACAACAGCCAAGCGTTTGAGCAGATGCCTATTTCAAAAGCAGATGAAGGGATATTATGGCACGTAGGTTCAGGGAAATCGTGATTTAGACAAGGCCAGTCTCATTAAAATAATAATTTCGATCGGATGTTTTAGATATCCAGAATTATTATATTAAAGTCGGAAATTATCAAATATTATTTGAATAATAATGGGATTATGTATTATGCAGTTAAAAATGTTTTAAGTTCTCGCTTCAGTCGAAAAATGCTTTAATATAAATTAAATGTAGTCAAAATCACACAGGGATTTACCATGAGGAAACGTGTATAATTCTTTCTCATCGACTTTAAATATTTGCAGGTCATGTTAAGTTCGAGCATAAGATATAGTCCAGTCAGCCTAGATCTTGAGGTTTACATAATTGCAAAAGAATTTATTTTGCTACTGTGCGAAAATATACACATCAAAGAACTTAGAAACAAAAGTTGCAATAAATCGCACTTGCACTTATTGATATTTTAAGCGTCAAAGTTTGACAGATTCGTAAATTACGGCATAGCCCGTATTGGCCACTATAGCCATGAAACCTGTAATATAGTCATTTAAATGACGTCATTTAAGCAATTTTGGTGACGTCATTTGTCTTAAATATGGCGGAACCTTGATTCGGCGAAGTTTTGAGAGACTTTCCATTTATCGACCAACTCATACATAACAATGGGAACACATTACAGAAAGACAAGGTAAGTTGTTTATTACATGTAAGATATCTCTGCGCATGACGTTCCGATTATTTCTTTAATACACTGTTTGTTTAACAATTTAATTGCTCCGTGTAGGATCGAAATGTTAATCTTGCATGTATATTAAAAATGCTACATGAAAATCCTGATAGATGTAAGAAAAAATATTTGCCGCATTCTATGTCTTTCAAATATTTGGTTTGGTATGCAAACTTATATTGTAATATATCATTCGCAGTATTGAAAATGGAAAATAAAGCGAGGAATAATATAAATTTCCGATTATTTTATTTTTCTACGGAAGCCTAACTGTGCCGTTTGGTCGAATTTCATGTTAAACGAAAAAGTCGAGATATCCGACAAGATGCATGTCAAACCTTAGTACATTACACGAGGAACAATTAAATTTTAACAACTTTGCTTGATAAGTGAACAATATATACATTTCCTTTTCTGCAAAATGTCTTATCTAAAATTACCTGTGATACTAGTGTGAAGAAGCATATCCTACGTGATTTGGTGCTGTTCAGCCCATTCGAAAATTAAGATCACAACGATAAAGGAAACTTAATAAATGGTTAAAGCGCTGCTTGTATTTTTGTTTTTTTCCTTCGATCTGTACATAACTTAATTTGATTTCGGTTAGTCACTGGACTTGGCACGTTGCTTAATGCTGGTGCGTTACAAGCTTAAACAAATTGCTAAAAATCTGCAGTGTAGATCAAGACCATACGATTTGTGTCTAATATACTCCACGTACTTGCAAAACAGAATAAAAATGATCAGGTCTCAGAAGACGGATGTTAATCTTGTTTCCCTGTCCTGTTTGTGCAACGATGAAAAAGAAACAAAGTCCCCAAAACGACTTTAAAAGACTAACTAATTTTCAGATTACAACACGTTGCACCTATTACAGCCATGGCATTATCGCTGACAACTAGATGAGACATCCATTGAACATCAACCTGGTATATTTAGGTAGTTATGATAACGCTCCACATGACTGTATGTCATTAATGACAGTCATTGTGTGGTACATTACGTTTTGTGGTTGCCATGGACGAGCGTGCTGGTTTATGCCCTTCACAATACATTTTGACCCTCGCTGCTGTGCACTCGATCGTGGTCTTAGATTGACTAATATTTGAAATCAGGTAAAGGCGTAATTTTACTCAACATGAAATTAGTCAATCAGCATTAAATGACTGAAATACATTTATAGGTGTATATTTCACTAATACCCTGGTCACTAAATCCCTACGAGCTCCGTACGAGTAGGTTTTCAGTCGAAATTTGCAGAATCGCACAGAGTCCGTACGATGTGCGTACGGACATCGTAGACTCTTGCGAGCATCGTATGATTTTTTGAACTCGTAGAGGACTCGGGGACTCGGTGAGAATGTTTCACTAAGCTTCCGAGCTCTCGCTGAGCTCGTAGCAATATTTCGTGAGCAGCTCGTAAGAGCCTCGTACGAGCTCGTACGGGCATCGCACGATGTCCGTGTCGATTTTGGATAACCACGAGACCAGTAAGAACTTGTACGATACTCGCACGATGATCGCAAGGACACCGTGCGGACACCGTACGGACATTGTGCGGGTGCCATATGAACACATGTGCATCCAATAAGAAATAAAGACTCACATTTTCTCCTTTAATATCTTCGATGCTGGCTTCTGTTTTAATAAAAGTAACTCTGGGTTTGTTGCCTTGTATCTTTATGTAAGATGCGAGACCTAAAAACAGCAAAAGTAAATCTGATTTAGACATAATACATACAACCATGTTCTACTGGAGTAAAGAATAGCTTATGAGGAGAGCAGAAAGTAAACAAGACATTTACAATATGATATACAGTAAAAGTCGTTAATAACAAATCCCAAGGGAACCCAGTTTTAACTTCGTTATAAGCAGTATTCGTTTTATGGATAGAACGATCTTCGCTATAACTTACAAACACATACCTTGTGTGAAAATTTATTCCATTTCCTGTATACATGTTATTTACATAAACACAGTATGCTGTAGTATGTCATGGATCTATTTCTTCCAGGAGCAAACGACTGACTTTTATACAATCATGTACATGTACACATGAATCAACCCATTTTCGTTTCAGTTTCTAAAAAAGTCAGTCATCTGCTTTTGGAATAGTGTATCTCCACGATAATTTGAAAGAAAGTCTTTAATGGATAAAACGTCATTTCTGATACTCTTATCAAAATGTATGCAGTGGGTTATCCATCACGCCATACACGTTCAACACATCAAACTACACTGCTAAAGGAAATAAAAATAACAAAACGAAAGACTGATCGGATTTAAACTTTTTATTGAATCTTATTTTACTGAATGATGTTAAGACAACGCACATATTAGTGAGATACATGCCCATGGTTTATACAACCCCGGTAATACCTCGGTCACAAATCCAATCCAGCCGCCGTCCGATAATCGGCCGACGTATTATTTTGCTCATCGGGGCGACGGCCGATCGATGATCGCACGGATATCAGGGCGTTCTGGAGCACCGGGTGGCGGTCTCACTTAAGATTTTACCCGACTACCGGACGTCGGGCCCGGGAAGGAATCAAGTTGAGATCGGATCGACATCGGACGATCATCGTACGAAGATCGTCCGAAAACCACCCGACCTCGGGGCTATTGTACATTCGC
>JAULCE010162201.1:0-11810 GCA_032359355.1 Macoma nasuta | reverse complement strand
AAAATTTCACTTAAGTTAAGATTTTACTAAGAAGCTTTATGAAACCGGCCCCTGGGTCCAAAACCATGACTAACGTATGATTTCTCTTAACTTTAAGGATAAGATTTCTTATCTAACTTTTAATAAAATTAATAAGACAAAATCTGTATCTACCTAATCCCATATATATATTTATAATGATTGCAAATGTATACACCATGTATAATAGTATGCACAAATCGTAATTTATTAGATTTAGAGCAAAAGCGATGGCAATATTTTCAATCAGTGCACATTATTAGAGATAGGCAATAATGTAGATTGTAGAATAGATACAGTCAATCACATTATATATTCTCTTATAATATTGAACTCTTATTGTGTTAATTTAGGTGCGGTTGTGGTCACTGGCACTTAACTGTCTATTTTAATTTGCATAATGGCATTTCACGTCACATTCAATAATGGACAGTGCTTCCGTTGGTCTTATAAACATTGCTGTATTCGCTTTACTTATTTTGTAATAAAATAGAAACACTATCTAAAAAATATGTCAACGTCGCATACGTGAGTTACCTTTCCTTTAGAAAAAGCGTTGCCTAACTTCTTTCAAATCTTTGATATTAATGGACACAACACAATTTTTCAAAAAGTAAACACATAAAGTCGAAATTCGTCATGTCGATGACGGTGGAATTACTTTTTATGTCTAACAAGCCAAAGTTCTAATTCAAATAGAAATGCTAGTATTCCGGAAAAATGAATATACTCCCCTGTGTTCGAATCGTATCCGCGGACCATACAAATTTTTTTGCTCAAAACTTGTATTCGTCTAAACCGATTTCGCTATAACGAGGTTCAGCTTATAATATCACACGCATTAAAATCGTGTTGTTATACTGTTAAGTAGTTAATCTCTTGTCCGCTAGAGCTATTTTAAGACGAGAAACAAGAATGAAATAGAAATGAACCGGTATACGAAATCAGGCAGAATATGATTAGCAATCTAGGCCCGGATATTGGTATTGCCATTCATAAAGCATAAATCTTCTTTCAATACATCCGGTAAAAATATACAGGTATATAGTGTTTTCTCTTTCGAGTAAACCGATAAGATATTATAAATTGCGATTTAAAAGTAACTAACAGCGTCTTTATTTTGTAGATATATACACACATGGTATTGTTATATGTGTTTTGCGGATCGTTTTTCAAACCTACCCCATCATTTTATACATTTGCATCCCCTTTCCCTTTTTTCATTTTCCCTAAAAACATGTTGCCTCGAATCATACATATAAATCATATCTTTTTTATATGTTTTTGTTGTATGAAAATTCTAGTACTTCATGTATGCACGCATTTAATTGAACGCATTTCTTTTTACAAAGTGAAGACAAAAAAGACTGCAAATGGTGAATCATTTGTGGAATGAATGTATAGTCGAACCTCGTTATCTCGAACTCAGTTATGACGAATTCATGCTCTAAGGGAAATATTAAATTAGATCTGGAACAAAAGCATAGTGTTTTGCTTTGGAGATACGTGTCTAGTTATGCGAACTAGTTGTATTAATTTGAATTATTGTGGTTCGATTCTTATTTGAATTTCGGGTAATTTGAACTAGCTGTTTCTTTTGTATGCGGTGTGTCCTGCTAGAAATTCTTTTCTACTTTTATAAAAAATACTCTCCTTAGTACTTTTGACATCGACATGAATAGTATCGACCTAATGAAATATTTATGTATATAATTCACCTTGATAGTTTAAAAATACAATTTTAAACCGACTCGATATATCATATTTTATTATAAAACTTTAACAAAGAAAACAATTATTGAAAAGGATGAATGTCGATGAGGAAGATAGTGCCGAATTTGAAATATTTAGAAAATATTGTGGGAATTATAATGTTTGCTATATATATATATTATAAAGGATTGACCCTTTCAGCATTATCTGCAATCATTTATTGTTAAAATAATATTTGGAAAAAAATGCAATGTACTGTTACTGAGTTTTCAGCCTGAATCCAGGCTTTGGTCTAACGTGTATCGATTCAGTTGTTTCCCAAATTAACCGACAGTCATGCATATCTGTTCAAATTTGAACGACTTAAATTATGTATTTCTTAATTCCCTAAAAATAATAATTAACGTTTTTATCATACCAAACATATCAATTAGGCAGCTGTATTTATTGGCAAATAGGTATCACGAGAGTCCAGCCATTTGAAAAGATGAACAGTGCATATCTTGATCAGAAATCTCATGTATTAGCTGCCTGATCTAGATCTAAATTGTTCGCTAAAGCGTTAACATGTTATTTCCTATATAATCATGTATTTCTTTTCTCACAAAGTTAAGATACTATTCTATTTTTGCTTGATGTTTGCATAAATGAAACTGATTGTCAAAACAGTTTTGATATCGGATCTAGCCCAAATATTGTATCGGGCGCGGTCAGCTCCTAAATGTTTGTAAAAGTAATCAATCAACATTACATAAGTAGTGAAAGGGACCCTTAACTTCGTGAGTATTTATGTTAGGAATACGTCCCCTTAGAATATAATCAACTACATGTACTTTATTATAACAAGCATGTATATTAGGCAGTTCTGAAAATTGATAGACAGTAGATACTTAGACTCAACATATTCAATAGACAAACAGTGCATAGCCTGATCTGAAAGAGCTGTCTGATCTTGATCTACACTGTTTTCAAAATGTGAAAGTATGACATGAAGGGTAAACTACTACTTTTGATTTTTCCCTATCCCAAGTAAAAAGATACAATGGTAAAGGATCTTATTTCTTATACCAACTAAATAATCTTGTTAAAGGATAAATAAGTATTGCAATTAATGTACAAACCGGCTAAGAGTCACTGTCTCAATGCTAATAATGCTAATGCTTTGTAAAAACTAAAATTTTAATTTGTTTATAAATTGACAGAGGTAAATTCCGTATACCAATTACATGTTCTTGTTAATGGATAAGCAATGATTGCAGTTTGTGTACAAAGTATTCCTTAAAGCTGAAAAATTGTGTGTTAAATGCAACTCTAACTTTGGCATAGTGTGGGCACATCTGTTTTTCATTATTTGCAATCAGTTTGAATCCAAATAAAACACCTTCATATTTTGCAAGTCTGGTTTCATTTTGAAGACAATGGACAGGACAATGAACGTTTTAAAGTTTACAGTAGACGTCAAGTTTCGCAGACGACAGTTTATTTTTCATGCGAAACAAATCAAACTTTAGCGATTAAATGGGATGTCCCTATAAATTTATTGTTTAAAAAACCTATTTAACCATTTATAAAACATTTGCCACGATTTATTAATGCGATAAATGTCAAAAGATCACGATTTGGCCGGCTCATATGGCTTTGACATACATTTTTGCTCTTTTGCTATTCTATATTTAGAATTTTGTCATTGTATTCTACACATACATCGTCTCTTAAGCTAATATGATTTGGTTTTATTTTTCTAGTGTCGATGTAGAATATTAAAAGCATTCTTAGCAGAAAATAATTAGGCCTTTATAATTTGCAAATGCTGATACTTTGACACCAACTTTTACCGTAAACATATTTTTTCCTCCATGATAGGTGCTTATCAAACATTTCATGCACTATTTACAAAAACTGCAAAATATATGTCCAGTTTTAGGGAACTCGTCTTTAGTAACTTCTTGTTTTCTACTTTTAATTGGGATATGCCACTTTTTTTTTGTTTCAAAACACCCATATGGTAATTTGTAAAACACTAGCAGCGGCTTACTACTTCATTATGTGTCTAAATGTCACGGTTTGTAGGTTCATACCAAAATTGGCGAATACATATGAAATTGTTTTATTCTAATTTTAGTTCTCTTCTACACAGACATGCCATCATTAGCCCATGTGTATTTATTCCAGTATCGATATAGTATATTTTGCGTCTAGCAGGATGCGTACGAACCTGTTACTTTTTTGGTTTCAACTAACCCATTTGACCTATGTTAAACACTTGCAGCGGTTAATTGCTTCCAAAATATATCACAATATCATGAGTTAGTCGGTTTTTATCGATCTGATGAGCTTTTTAAAATTGTTATATTCGAAATTTAGACTACGTCTATTAAACTGTATACTTTTTTACTGTAGTGTCGATGTAGAATTGGAGACACTTACGTATCAGCTAAGTTTATCACATTCGGTGCAGAAACATTTTTCTGGCAGTTCCTTTCATTTTGTCATGCACAATGATTTTTTGTACCCTTATCATATCTGTTTTTCGTTTTCTTTTTAACACTTGTTTTCTTCACCTATGATCATGGTCCCCTCTTTTGTTCAAGCTATTTTACACGGATGATGTCATTCATAGGCTCATTTTGGTTGCAATGAAGAGTTTATACCTGTGTGTGGTTTTTACTCCAAGTGATTTAAGCTAACGGAGTGGACTTGTTTGAATGAATGTGACATACTTCGCATGATCTATTTGTTACTTTTACTTCTAGATTGGTTGATCGTAAAGAACGTTTTGTCAAATTAAATTAGGAAGAGTACAGGTTACTGATATGGAATCATAATATCTCATTCATGATACCGTTATAGAGCAGAAACCGAACTATTGGAAACTGAGTTATAAGAAATACACTTGCTTTAGCCTGACCTCCTTTTTAACATTTATCATGCCAATTGCGATATAATAATGTCGTCAACCAACTTAGAACCAAATAAGACCCCGAGTAACTCGGCGTATGATTCTGATCCAAGCTGTTTGACACTCGGGCAATATTTTCGACAATGTTCAACTAAAACGACCAAAGTTTAAAGATCAAGCAGACGAGAATTCCAAGAACTATTTTCGTTGGCGGAAGGATAATGGTAACGTCATAGATATATAATGTATATATGTTGTCATTCAGGTAGAGTAGGGGATTGCACGGTAACAAAAAAGGTATCGCTTCATCCTGTACTACATTTGCAATTTTATTCTCATTTACAATGAAAGCATATATTGGAAGATTTTCCAAGGAGAAAATTCGATTTCTAAATTTTCACTGTTGGTACATCTGTTTTTCTTTACAATCTCAATGTTCATTTGGTAAAACGACATGGGAATAAAACGTTTGTTCATTTAGCGGAAAATCTAAGGTAAAAATGTTCACATAAAATGACAGTAATAATAATTCATTAATTAGCAATGGACGAACGGTAAATCATGTTTTTGTGAAATCTATATTAAGAGACTCGGGTACTTCACGAAAAGTTTTATTTCTGATACACACGTAGCACGGTGTTCATATTTCGCAATTTTTCAAACGTTTAATCCTTTTCACCGCCAAGCGACTCAAATCGACATTGCAAAAACGTTAGTTGCCAGTTCCGACGCCACCTTAGATGATGGCGTCTGATGGTAGACTTCATTATTTGCAACAAAATTTATTCCGAATACTCAGGTTTTGTAATAGCCACATTTTATTTGATTATTTAGGGGGGGGGTCGTAAATATATCAGATACAAAACCAGTTACAACCGACCATTTTAAATTTGGCACCGAAAGGGTTCATATGTCTCCATGACATTCCTTTTGATAAACTTACGAACGGTAGAAAATGATATATTAATTCCGTGTCTGTGTCTTAAATTTATACGTAATAGACACGCCACTAACATATTCTGCAATGCCTATCAATTTTTATACATCTGCCAGTTCTAGTCCTACAACTTGAATACAGATATACATTTTAGGGAGATCTTTTCTTAATATAGCATTGGTTACACAACATTACGATATTTATTATATTATAAATCTATTTAAAACCTTGAATAGTAAAATAACTAAGGTTAATTTGAAATGGTTTCGTTCCATTATTGAATGATGTGTCTAAATAAAAAAACAACGCTGCGCACATATGGGAATATTTCATATGTTAAGCCAAATCAAGTTTAATATCATCGTAGTAGAGTGAACATTTACCTATATTTTACGTGTACCCAAAACGAATACTACAAGTATATAAGGAAATCATGACAGCGACGTTATTTACTGTTGACACTTTGATACATTACCTAGATACAACGTTTATAATACTAAGCCTTCTAATCGAGACCTAAGAACTGTTTTCAAACACTTTGGATCCAGATCAGACGCCATGTCTGATCTGCATCATATCTTTTCGACACACAGAATATGTATTCACCATCTTTTGAGTTTCATAAAACACCATTGCATAATAGAAATAAATATGTTAACAACGAAATTTCAGTCACAACTGTATTTACACCATTAGGCATGCATGTCATATTGTCGAGGCTTATTGAATTTCATTTTATGCAGCTTTGTCTACCTAAAGACTTATCCATGTAATGAGGAAATCAATGTCTGGATATGAATACAAATGAGCGATTCCCGAGATTATAAGAAATTTACATTCGGCTCGATTTAAGTAATTATTGTGGCAATATCACTTAACACTTAATATTTAATTCGAGACCATAATTGTATATCAAAACACGTATTAGGTCTGTGTTGTACTCCGAGTTACTCGGAAGCTGATCAGTGTTCGAGCTGTATGACACTTAGACAATAGTTTGATCAAATTTGAAGTTAAACTTACAAGTTAGAAAATATCAAGCAGACGACAATTTTGGCATTTGAAAATTATAGTAGCCGTCTTTATAAGGTTCAAAGTATCATCATACACACAAAGTCTCATAACGTTTTTATCTCTTCAATGGACATAAGAATCATTTATATTTTCATTTACAACCTGCTTATTTATGGTTGACCTTTAATTCAAATCAGCGCACATCAGGTTTGTCTGGCAAGTATATTAGATATGTGATTTGATGTCTGTAATATATATCAAAACATTTCATTTCTGCTCGGCGAACCGTTACTTGAGTGTCGTAGTGTGGACATTTTTCTTTAGTTAATACATTGAATTAAATAATATCATCCCCTTCTATCACCAATATGTTTCCTTCATTTTAAACAATGGTATTCCGATTTTGTAGCGTTATCATTTAGTAATAGATATTGCATGCTTTTCACGAGGTATCTAAATTAACCTGAATACAAGAGGGCGGGCCTTAGCCCGCCCGAGTGTATTAGGTTAATTAAAATCCGAGTGAAATGATACAGTATATGTTTTGAGTCATGGCCTGTACCAATGAATTTGAATCCATGTGCGTGTCAGAGGTGTCGCGCAATAATTCAAAACGGCACGCCCTACATCGCGTGTCCAAACACTTTGCTGAGCAAATTTCTAAAATAAGTTCAAAATGCGTGGCGTCATATCATGCTATATCATGTTATATCATGTTACCAAGCTTGGACAAATCAACACTGCCATGCAATGCCCAATACGTGTTCGGTGGTATCTGATACCAGAATACTTACCAGGCAGTTATTGCACAATATACGTGATTTTGCAAGCACCACACCCTTAGATACCCATACAGCAATGCGTGTATCCAATTTCGACTTCTATAGTAAAATGCCAGGGCCATAGTACAATCGTTATTATAGTTCTTTTGATTCGTTACAAGTTTACAAGTATGAGATTTGTGTCAATGTCACTTGCCATTTATAACAAATAGGTATATATTGTAGTATATGCTTCCCATAGGGTACGTTAGCTTTTAGATGTGGATCTAGTGAGGTGTATTTGACATAGCTTGCATGATTCATATTCTACTTTTTGTATATTTGTATTTATATCGAGGTAGTATTCTAGTACAATGCTAGGAACGTTTTTTGTTTAAACGCTTACGACTCGCATAAATGAATCATGTTGTATCATGTATTTAAACCTCAGTGTATTTATAACGGCATTGTTTATTGAAAATCGGCGAAGTTTGTTTATAACTAATCTAGAAGCCGCTTGTATCTCATTTTGAAAGATCAATAATTCAAACTTTGCTGTTTATTAGGTAGAAACTAAACGGCCTCAAATCTTAACCTTTACTTCAACAAAAGCGTTTTTTTAACCCCTCTGTAACTGATGGTGATTGAAACAGTGTAGAAAACGGAACGTTTCCTCTTAACGAGCAAATGCTCCATGTTTTTATGATTTTTTGACACTGAGTAAGTTTACTAGTCACAAATGGCAATTTTCCTTGGCCTAAAATATTCTTAAAGAAATTCCTTTTTTGTGGATTTGTTTAAAATCGCTTGTGGGTTTAAGGATTAACTCACCAGTGAATACGTGTCTAACCTTTACGCTTAAGTCTGGTGCATTTGAGAAATGTTTGTAAAGGATATTAACATTTCTTTTTTAAGACCATTTTTTTCCTTTTTAAACGTGTGCTTCCGATCTATTCATTTTATTATAAAAAAGTATGTATCACAAGACCGGATATTGAGATACGGTCGTCATGGCTACATTTAGATCTCTAAATACTACTTTTGTATAAATGGCGAATAGCCATTTCATGTCTACATATTTTATAAACGCATACAACAGATGCCGATAATGTGATATATCATCGCTTCAATGATCTATGATATATGACAGAGAACTGCCTCACGTTTAACAGAGGTGAACGTACTTTATGAAACCTTTTTCGCGTGACTTTTTTTTGTGCGCCATGGCTATTAAACGATTTGTTTTCGTTTTTGAAAAATGTTCCCTATCTACAATTAAGACAAAGTGGTAAAAAATGAATACAAAAGCGATTCTGGCAAAATGCCATTAAACACTTTTGTAGTCAGTGTCTGCAATTTTGCGGCGTGGATCCAAAGCTCGATTTCGTTTTCGCAAAAGTTGTCGAATAACAGTCAATGTTTATGTAGGTGTCCTAAAAATTATTAAAATTGCAGTTACATGGTTTAGGCAGAATATGTCGGTGTCCTTGAAAACCAGTGCAATCGTCATTTTATCAAAATGGCAGTTACATTATTTGGCAGAAATTTTCGATGGCATTCAATATCGTAGTTCCAGTTACGTCGCTTTAGAAGAACACTGACGATGTGTGATTTTTAAATAATTTTCATATGAACAAGAACAATAATGCTTAACCTCTTTCCTGCTAGGATAAAATAGAATGCACAAAGAGTTTGGACCCGAATGAGACACCGACTAACTCAGCGTCTGACCCGGATAAAGGCCGTTTGACCCTCGGAACATATTTTCACCAATCATCATATATTTTGAATGTTGTTGACAAATGGTGCATATGAGAATTGAAGCAGACGATATTTTTGCAGCAAATTAAGGGTTAAAGGTCTCAATTAAATAAACACATCACCCATTGGCTTATGTTTCCACAGACAAAACATAATTAAACTGTACAATACAGATCGTTTTGACACTGGTCCAGAGCAAACAATCATCAAACATCCAGCATTTTTTTGTTCATGGTCAAAAACATGTTACTGTCAATTTTGCAAAAAGGCACTCTAGTGGTTTTAGAAAAAAATTGAAATATGTGTTGTTTTAATGCTCTTAATGACTTTATCGATTCTTAGAATAAACATGCATAAGTCGCGATCCCGGCAAACTTACAGTTTGTATGTTTAAATGTTGTTAATAACTTAAGCGACTAATAGAATAAACATTCTTATTAGGTCAAATGCATGAGTTGCGACCACGGCCAAACTGGCAGCTTGCATTCGGATCAGTCGCCGAGTATGTCGCCGTTTGCTTCGGTTCGAAGCTATTTGACAATGTTACTTTGAATATTGTTTTTACTAGCATTCGTGATTTATTTCAGGTGTACGCAAGGAAAGAACACTGAAGCAGGAAATGTAAGACTAAACTAAACGAATTAAATGCGTTTGATCGACTTTATTTGAATAGGTGTTCTCAGTAGATAAGATGAAGTAGCTTTATAAGAAACAGAGTAACAGTTTAACGTATAAAAAAGGTACACGATCAAATCTAAAATGGTATATAAAGTAGGACAAGTAATACTATATTGCAAATACAAGACGACAATGTCACGTATAATCTCATTATATTTTAATCATATTTACTTTACACAGTGCGCTCGATAGCGTACGTATGTCTTTTAAAAATCTTTATTTCTTCACACAACCCAATGGTCTGGCCACTCGTAAGAACCGTCTTGAAATGTCGATTTGAACGCGTGTACAAACCATATGGTTTAGAAGAGAAAATTATATATTTGCTTGTATGTGCATCATTTACGCATGCTTATCTAAGCCCATGTTAAATATTACAATTGTAATACAATATCCTCAAAGGAATAAATTTGAAAACGGATTTTAAATAGATATATTTCTACGGTGTATCAATTGTTTTTAATGAAATGCATTACCTCTTTTCCCATGTGTCGTCTTATGTCACTTACACAAATGGAACCATCTTAGAAACTGGTTGTAAATAATGGAACTCACATTTGACTTTACTGGCGACCTTCAGATTTATATACGGATTAGATGAACTTCGTTATCTCGAACCCGTTCGACTCGTCGATGGATCGACTTATTCAAAGTTCGAAATATACACTTTAATCTCAGTCGGTATTATTGGTGTCAAAGTATCCGGCCTCCTATAATTGTGTTTCTGTTATTTGAAATTGTAAACAAAAAGCAATAAGAACAAACTTCTTGTTTAAATATCAAACGTCATGTTACCTTGCATCTGCTCAAAAAGATAAGTGACAATTGTTGTTTTGGGGAATTAACCATTCGTTGGATATAATCAATATCGACTTACCAAACCCACTTTTACTTAGAAATAAGGAATAAACATTAGATCTTGTCGTAGCAAAAACATATTGTATTTCCTCAAATGACTAGTACGTCGTTTATATGAATTTTCAAAAATAAGTATCCTTCTTAACAGAAGTACATCTATTTGGTCGCATCTTAAGCATGTCTACAAATATGTGTCATTCAAATACCATAAGCACTCCTATCAAACAGTACAATCAGTAGTCTTTGATGAATAAAAAAAGCTGAACGCGTTTGTGGCACAAACTGAATGTCTTCTTTTCCGATAGGTTCATTATTGTTTATCGTTCCTTATTTAGGAACATTTCTATTGCAAACACTTATATAAAGGTCAATAACGTGTTAGTGAACAATGACACTGTTTTTTTGTTGTTTTTTATTTTTAGTCGAGCCTCGCCATGTCGAGCCTCACCATTCAGGTTCGGTAAAGTCTAATAAATATTTCAATCGAACTTAACCCACATCACGCTAGTCGCGACTATAGGTCGCGATGGTTACTTTTTGTCAAACAACTTAGATCCGGATCAGATGCCGATTGACTTGGTTTCTGATCCGGATCCAAGCTGTTTAAAATACAGACAATAGTTTCACCAAATTTGAAGTAAATCGGACATGGTTTTAAAATGCTGCAGACGACAAACGACAAGAAACGACAATTGTTCTTCAGGGTTAACATCTGAACCAAACCATAGGTGTGTTTGTTTATATATACAACTTTAGGGGCTTGCTTTTATAAGTTGGAATTATCCGAACCCCAAATTTGATTCGAACTTTAGGTAATTCGAACTAATATGTTGTATTGACAACTTCGTCAGAACAAAAGTCGACTGTTTTTTGCAGATACGTCTTGAATCAAAAGCATAGTACTTCCTGAATGTGTATCCATCATTACATAAATAGTACACAATGTTGTTTTCAAGACATACAACAGATACACAGATATTGTAACGGGACGGCGGTCGCTAAGGACTTTTTAATCAGGACTCTAGGTGATGTTACATTTGGTCAAGATATCACCCAGATCTGATCTTACCTTTTTTATCGGGGAATTGATTAAAGAAAACAAGAAGATCTAATTAAATATCCATTGCTTTACTATGTTATCTTCTATTATAAGGAGAACTATTATAAAACG
>JAULCE010162200.1:0-19489 GCA_032359355.1 Macoma nasuta | reverse complement strand
GACCTACTTTTTCATCCAACATGACCCAGTTTCAATTCCATGCGAGATATTGTCAAGATAAACATTCTGACCAAGTTTCATGAAAATATTCCATCTGGAACTCTAAGTTATCATCCGGAAACCAAAAGTTGACGCAGAACGCCCGCCTGCCCGCCGACAAACCCATTCTAATAACCAGAATTTTCTTTGAAAAATCTGGTTAATGACATTTTCTTTTGCCTAGTCTTTCCTTGTGGATTTTTACAAACTAAAACAAGCTTGTGGAGGAAAGGGATAACTCCATGAAACCTTCACTGAAGGTGTGATATACTGCTTACCTTTTGTTTGCAGCAATCCTTCACTGCAAAAAGCAGATGGGGTCTGGTTTCAAACTTTTCTGTCCATAAACAACATTACCTGAAAAAGGAAGACAAAGTTCAACCAATTGAATACCTTCTTCTTGTGAGCTAATCCGAGTCTTCTCTCTCCCTAAACCAGCTCTTTTTACGATTTTTGATATTTCATGTTGCTGGTTGCTAGGAGTTCCTCTGACCCTAACCAGCAACATCAAACATCAAAAATCGTTAAGAAGTCTGGTTTAGGGACAGAAAAGGCTCGGATTACTTGTGAGCATCAGATTCTGTTTGAGCCATCACAGCTTCTAGTGGCCTCTTAGTACTTATTGAGGTTTTAAGCTCTATGCATTTCTGTTTCTAAGAACCTTAGCACTAAAGTAAACTAGGGGAGAAAGAACAGAAGATCCAGACGGGGATCGAACCCCTACCCCTACCTCTGAAGTCCGACACTCTAACCACATTGCTAAAGGGTTAACCCAACAGCGAGGCTGTTGGTAGTGCCTACATTCACTACACTTCTCCCCCTTTACTTATCAGGGCTGACCACAGCTCTCTAGAAGACCACTCCATGCTCCTGCATGAGTCCATCAAGCACTTCTGACACCATTAAAGTAAACTAGGGGAGAAAGAACAGAAAGTCCCGGCGGGGATCGAACCCTGGACCCTACCTCTGAAGTCCGACTTTTTAACCACGTCGCTAAAGGGTTAACCCAACAGCAAGGCTGTTGGTAGTGCCTACATTCACTACAGAAATATATACAGGGCTTTTGTTCTCTATATAGAAGAGGCCGAATAACGGCCCCTTCCCCTAGGTGATATTCCCCCCCTCAGATCAAATATTCCCCTTGGTAAAAAAAAAAAAATAAAAAAATAAAAATTATAGTAATCTCGATCGCCAACTGACTGAAACTAAAGGTTAACTGTGACTTAGAGCTGTCAAGTAAGCCCCTTTATATACATATTAATTGGAAACAGAGGGGAAAATAGATGATCTTCAGGTTTTATACTTCCCGTTTTTTCCCCTAACTCAAGAATACCACAAGTGACCGGCGGTAGTCCAGTGGTAAGACGCTAGACGCTTGATCCAGGGGTTGTGAGTTTGATCCCCCGCTGGACCAGTCTTTCTGATGAGACTTGAAACCGAGGTCCCATGTATCAGTGCTATACACTGGGCATGTAAAAGAACCAGAGGGCTCCTTCGAAACGAGTCGGGCGTTGCCCGGGTTCCTCTGCATCTGCTTCCCTCTCTCTGGGATGTCCAATTAGCCCAAAGTTGGCATAAACGGACCTAAACAACAAAAACAAAAACAAACCAAACAATACCACAAGTATTTTTCCCCTCAGGAAAGAGCAGGCCCCTTCCCCAAAATCAGATAAAAAACCCTGAATTATAAGTTGTTTGAAATACCCTCACTCTATCACTGAAACAGGTGATGTCATTTGACTTCATGTGGTTGCATAGTGGTTGTGAAAAAAAACCTCAGATTTTTTTATTTGAAAAGATAACAAGGATTTTGATGAAAAATAATTAATCTAGAAGTGGGATTTTTTTTTTGCCTATGATTATTACACCTGAACAGTTATATAGCCCATGATGTCTTAGGGTCACCGAAACTGGTCAGTCCACGCTACATATATATATCAAAGTTTATTTCTATTTTTTCAATTTACATTAACAACACAATGTCTTATTTAGAAAAGAAGCTCGTAGTGTGTCATTTATCTGAAATGCATAGGGTCCGAAATGTATGGGGTCGAAACGCCTAAGGACAAAACATTTTTAAATAAAAGATTGTTTGCATCGGGCTTACCCTACGTATAATTTGTGTGACATTATGTAAATACACCGAAAATACACAACCACCTGGCACCGTATTTACCTAAGTCTGACTTAAAAAATGGCAAATGACAACACTGAACATTTGGTAGATGAGTTCTTTCTAAATTCTTGAAATTGACAGACATAGTCACGTATCTTTGTTATAAGATCTAGAACAATCATGAATTTACGTACCATATAATTTTATAATGGTTGCACAATTATTTTTTTTTACAGAGTTGGAGTGGGGTGCCTTTGCACTTCGTTAGCACACCACTATGAAATTCAAACAGGACCTTACTGCCACCACACAACAAAGGCCCTATAGTTGTCCATTCTAGGAGGAAGTCCTACTAATCTTCCCTCTATTTTGAATATTCCCCTTCATTTTGTTTGCAGTGTGGGTTGGTTGAATTTGATCATAAAATCAATTTTAAAAGTAAAATTTACCCCTATTTTTTTAATCCTAGATTGGACATGGTTCCATTTGTAAAATAGAGGTTACAGAAAGGGTAAATCTCTATCAATAACCATGGGCGTGTAGGACAGGTTTGTCCTAAAAAGCTTAAGTAATCACTGTACTCTTCAGGAGGTATTTGCATAGCTTTAACAGAAAATACCTGACTGAATTAATCTTTTTTTCCATTTTATGTTTTATATACATCTTGCAAATTTCTGCAATTAGGCAGTTACAGAAAATATAATGTTGATTGATATCAAATGTACAAGTAGAAACCATATTTGTTACTTCTATGTATAATTGCCTTTCACAAAGATGAAAATGCTAATTTGGTGTTGTTAAAAAAAGATGTAAGTGCCATTTTGGAGAAATGGCACTTTTGTCGTTTATGAATGTAATTGATGTAATGATAAGTCAGAAAGGTGAGACAGAGAAAACATCACAGTAATATTTGGAGGAAGGTTTTGGTATAACGCTTATACATATTGGTGGTATAATGTTTTTTTTGTCTGTGTATGTTTTCAAAACATTACATTAACAATACATTAAGCTTGTAAAAGACACTTAGAACAGTGAATGTAAAAATCAGTTAAATCACTTTAAAAATATTTTTACCAGAACCAAACTGTTAACTTTGCAGTTTCTGAATTTCACCTTTAAAAGAAAGTTACTAATCTTCAATAAGGGTGGGCAATAATTACTGCGGTATACTGGTTATACCAGTACTTTTTCCGGCGATATGATATCGCAATTTCATTTTCAAATACTGGTATCTTCAATGACTATTTAATGCTTAGAAAAGATGAGTAGAAATAATATCATTGTTTCTTACACAGTTCGTCTTAATTTTCTCTTCGTATTTCTGCGCCGGTTTTCTATTCCTAGTTGCAGTTGGAGACAATCTCCAGGTCCCGTATCTCCATGTTTCAGTTCCCAAATTTCTTTGAGGTAAACAGACATTTTATGACCCAAGTATGATGTTTCACTTTCTCTAAAGTAATCCGGCGTGAGGCCAATGAAAAAGTTTGGTCTTTAAGTGCTCATGCAGTCAAAAAAATAATACGGATATGCCTTTTCCCTAGGCATACCGTGTAGCTATTTCCCTCACGGCAAGCTCATTAAAGATTTCATGCCATTTTGCCAAATGCCCGAAAATTCAAGCCGAAAGGCGGTTCAAGTCAAGCGAATGAAAAAATTCAATTTTTAATAGACCCGGTATGCCACTCAGTACAAAAAAAAAATTACGGACAAAAGTGCTATTTTAGGCAAAAAGCCTTAAAATTGGTCAAATGGCAAGAACATTAAAGATTTCATGCCATTTTACTAAATGCACAAAAATTCAAGCCAAAAGACAGTTCAAGTCAAGCGAATGAAAAATTTCAATTTTTAATAGACCCCAGTATGCCATTAGGTACAAAAAAAAATTACGGACAAAAGTTCTACTTTTATGCAAAAATCCATTAAATTTGTCAAATGGCAAGCTCATTAAAGATTTCGCTGGCTCAGGTTAGCTAAGTGTAACACATTTACTGAAAACGCGTGGAACCAGAGATGTCAAGTTTGTCAACTCTGTCGTGTTTGTCAACTCTGTCGTGTTATCTCCAAGCTTGAGCGAGGGGACGGAGAGTAGGCCTGTTAAAACCTGCGATAAACTGAAATCAATTCACAACCATGGCAGCATCTCTTTGATCTGCATCAAGTGCAGATCTGCCTTTTAAAAGCAGTTAACGTGAACCAAATGCGGTACATGTCAGTCAGACGTTTTATTATTTAGTGATATTTCAAGCATATTTTCCGTCCAAGCACGTCTGATCAAATAGTTATTTGGTTTACAGATTTTACCCCACCTGTTTTTTTCGCCTTGTGATTTAAAGTACATGTATGTAAGCGTAATAAACTGTTGATCGTCTTTTTTACTATTAATATTGAAGATTTCTGGGTCAAATGAAAAGTTTGAACCGATTTACTTAAAATATTATTGCAAATAAAAACCATCTGATTTAAATAACTTAAATCCCGGCAGAGTTTCTATATTAAAAACAGCCACGATATATACTCAGATGGGATGATTATTTAAACACATTGTTTACTCTATGCATGTAAACTCAGAAAGGCATATATATTTTTTTAAATTGAAATAATTGTTCATCATACCCCTTGATCACTGGACTTTGGAACTTTTATAAGCTCTCTAGTGTCAGTGTAGAGTTGCTTCTGTACCGAAAAGGGGGTATAAACTAAAAAAGGCGTATATTTGGAGTAAAGGGGTAAGCAAAATGTTTTGTGTTTTAGTCGTCAGAGACAATTTTTCAAAGAGTTTTATGATGAGAGTGTTGTGCAGAATAGTTTGTTTAAGCAAAAATGGGTTGTTTTTTGTAGTCAGAGCCAATAGTCATAGATCTCTAATATTCTAATTAATAATGCGAATAAAAAGAGTTGTTTTGAGAAAATCAGTAATATTATTATTATTATAATCTCAATAAATCGCAATATACCGGTACATGTATTGCAATATAATTATTGCAATATCCAAGCAAAATATCTCATTATCATTTTTTCCCACAATACCCACCCCTAATCTTAAATAGTCTTAAGTACTGCACTTTTCAAAAATACATGTATAGATTTAAGAGTGTATGGTAGATCTCGCAACTAAGCCTTATCCTGCCAGTAGGGACCATGATTAGAAATATAAACAACTTAGATATAGATTAATTGCCAAGTAACTTAGCATGATATGAATCATATACAAGCTATTTGACACTTGTACATTTCTTTACTTAGAATGAATCAGATTGGGCACAAGAATTAAAATATCAGCAAACAGCAATTCAAGCAGATGGCAATTTTGGTGAAAGGACAGATACTGAGATAAGTTGCTAAATAAGTGGCCACAGCATGCACTGTAATAATGTACTTTTGTTTTAAACAGAAAAAAACTTGAATTAAATACACCAGTGTTGAAATGCAAAATCTGTCAAATTAAACTTTTCAGTCAAAGAACTTAAACTGATGTGTAAATAATGCATTTATATTCAGAACTTATCAGAGTAGTCTAACAGTAACTCTCTTTAAGCTCATTTAGAACTCTGTAATCCCAGTAAGATCAATATAAGCACCTTACATATTCACTTTCCCTGGGCTGTCTACTGGTTGCCAAGTGTCTCCAGGCAGCCTTAGACCAGAAACAAACCACTCTTCCGTTCAGTCATACTTATCAACAATCTCACAATACACACCACAGGCCTTTACAAGATAGTTGTGTAATTTGGAGATCAATTTTATCAACGGATTTAATATAAGTTTAAAAATAAATTGACTGGATATTTTGAGGATATTTTAAGGTAATGATTTATGATACTTACAATATGAGTTGATGAGAGGGTCGTGTAATTTTGCTATTAAATATTAAAGACTTGACTTTCATTTGATTAAATAGTTGTATTAATATTAATTACCATTTAACCCCTTACTCCATGAATCTTTATCAAAACTCAATCCCTTTAGGCAAGTAATCAACTTTTTTATTAGGATAGAAATGTAGATGTTAAATTCTTTTCAATGGAAAGACAGGGTAGACTTTGGCCAAATAGACAAAACAGTCAAGAGTGCAAACCCTGATCAGACAGATCTTATAGGAATGTTCTTATCTGAATCTACACTATTTCAATGGCTTTGTGCAAAAATATTGTAACTCCTTCACAAATGTGAAGGAGTTAAAAAAGGTTTGCACCAAGTCATCAATTTGTAACTGGGGTAAATATGTGTATATAAAACTATGGAGTAAAATGTTAAGACAAAAGGAAGTAATAAATGCAGATTTAAATGACTCGTCCTCAGGAGTACTCACAAGTAACATATTCTGCAAAAAGCACACCTTTTAATATACGGAGATGAAAAAGTATAGACCCAGACCAGCATTCATATTTTTAATACAGCATCAGATCATTGCCTACACTTTTGATACTTTTCAGAATCAATAATACTTTGTTCACTATCCCTGATCCTTATCACAAATTTTAAATCAATTTTAAACATGAAGACTGATCTGGGTTTACAGTCTACGCACCTTCATAAGTCACACTTTTGTAGAATGTGTCATATATATAATGTGTTGTGTAACTCAATTGAAAAGAGTTGTTTTCAATTTAATTTTTTGTTCCTATTTTCATCAGCTCACTTTTCAATTAAGAAATAAATGTGAACAACCAGGTATCTGAACATTATAAACCTGCACAGATAATATGCCACAGGACATAATGACATTTTGAACCGGATTCGAACAACCATTATTAAATTCCGAAAGAGATATTTAGTTAAAGCAGTAATAACCATTATCTTGCTAATCACATACATTTTTATCTTTTTGCAAATAGTGAAGACCCAGATCAGACAGCTCCTGAGGGAGCTGTCTGATCTTGGGCAGCACTTTTGCAAAAGGTGTCAAATGGTGTTTATACGATGTAAACGGTAAAGAGGCATATTAAAGCATGTTATTCTCATTTTTAGCTTGTCTGTTTTTCAAAGAAAAAAAGTCAAGTTATTGTGATAGCCTTGGCGTCATCTGCGTCGTCTTTTTTGTGTCGTCGTCTGCATCTGGGTCTGCGTCCAAAAACTTTAACCTTACCTTATAACTCAAAAACCGTTCAACATTTTTCAAATGGAACTTGTTACACATGTTCATGTTCCTAGGAACAATGCAAATGTATATACCAAGTAAGATAACTCTGACTTCAATAGTTATACAGTTATGTCCCTTTTTGAACTTAGAAAATTGTCACAGAACTTTAATTTTACCTAATAACTCAAAAACCATTCAACATATTCAAATGAAGCTTGGTATACACATGTTTCTAGGAACAATATGCATGTCTATACCAAGTCACATAACTCTGGCCTTATAATTATTCAGTTATACCCCTTTTTGAACTTAGAAATTCATACACAAAATTTAATCTTCCCAATATCTCAAATACTGTTCAACATAATGATATTCATATGAAGCTTGGTACACATGTTCCTAGGAATGATACACATATCTATACAAAGTCACACATCTATGGCAATAACAATAACTCAGTTTTGCCTTCTTTTGGCCTTAAAAAAACAGACAAGCATTGGCATTTGCTATACGGTGCTCTTGTTCAACTTTATTTATTTCAAATTTCACAGAAGTTAGAGCAAAAAAGTCTGAGAAAAAAGTGAAGAGGTAAACATTGGCTTTAGTGGACAATCCTATTTAAAAGTATTCAGAAAATAATCTATACATGTGCCCCTTTTGTGTTTCAGAGGAGGTCTCTCTCTGCCAACCTTGGGGATCCAAAATGGAGTACCTCGGCCACACCCAGACTGCCACATACATGACCGGACCTCGCGGCACTCAACAGACCTTCCTGCCATCAATAAGCACCATGCAATCCTCCTACAAAGCCTTTGACAATGCAGCTGCACCATCCCAGCTCCGGCGATCACTTACAACACTGCCATGGCGGCCGTCCACATACTACCAAACGGCCAGAGTTGCCCCAAGCTCGGCTCTCACAAGGAGTATGCCAGATCCAATGTCAAACAGAAATCAGCTTTCAGAATTGGACAATATTAAAGTTCCTCCAGTATTCGCAGCAGCTAGGAATGCTCTGTATACTAGGTACACACCAAATGACTGGTCTGTGTCAAACCAGGGAAATTACCTAGCATCCGACAGAGTAAGATCAATTGCTGAGCGTCTCAGGCTGGACACTGTTCGACTTTGTCGTGATACTGATGATAAGACCCGTCGAACACAGAGTGATGTTGGCAAGCGTCTTGGAGAGAGAATAGGGGACATCACATTCTGGAAGACAGAGTTAAGTCAGGAAACCGACAACATGATTGCTGAGATCAATGCGCTTCAGGAGGCTAAGAGAGTGCTGGAAAAGGCTCTGCAGGAGACCGAGAATCCCCTACACATTTCTCAGGAGTGTTTGTACCACAGAGAAAAGAGACAGGGCATTGACCTGGTTCATGACAATCCAGAGAGAGAACTGATCAAGGTAACTACAGTCCAACTTGTATTAAGTGGCCACTCAAAATTGAGGCAGTTTTGGTCTATAATACAGGTGGTCACTTAATGCAGAATATAACTTTTAAAGTAATACAGGAAGCTCTCAAAAGAGCTTTCTGCATGACTTTAGTTCTGCATTAGGCAATCACCTGTCATTTAAAGTTGTTGTGATACCTTATTTGATGGCTGTTCAGGACAGGTTTGACTGTACATTTAAACCTGTTTTAAGCTGCTAAGGACATGTTGTCCCTTATATAATTAGTCCCCTTTTATAATATTAAGCATGTAAATAAGAAAAGTATTTTCCATGGCAGACAGGTTAGACTCTGGTCACACATATTCAACCAGCAAACACTGTAGACCCTTATAAGATCTGATCTGGGTCTACATTACATGAAAAGCATTGTAAATATGTGCAATAAAGGTTTAAGTAATGCAATCAGTTCTTCCAGAACTTTCTGCATTACTTTTGTTTTTTTAGTTATCTACCTGTAAGAATGACACATATAGGCTGTCTTTTGAATGGTCACTTAATACAGGGTTGTCTGTACTCGCAACATAACCCATGCAGTCCCTCATTTCTATTCATATCAAATATTTTTTAAACTGGTCTAGACACACGTTTATGTGTAAATTGTGTATACATGTTTTACCCCTTTAAGTGCAGGATACAAGTTATACATCCTTTGCAAACAGTGCAGACCCAGATCAGAGATCTGCACTGTTTGTCATATTTTAATATTATAAAGGGGAGACCATACATACAGGTATGCACAAAATGTCAAAATAAAATGGTCATTTTTTAATATTGGAACAGTCCAGCAGTTGAAAATTCAGCATTGAAAGGGTTAAATTGTACAAACATTTCAGTTGAATGGCACTTAAATGTCAATAAAGACTTTGTCAACAGATGTGTGATATTTACCCTGTTTTTCACAGTCATAATAGTCGTCTGAAGTAGGCGGTAAACCCTTGTTTGATATGTGCCAAGTGTTTTAGTCTCACTCTATGTTTCTTCACTTGCAGGAGTCTTATCATTTGTGAATGCATTACCAGTTATTGTCAAAATTACATTTAGAGAAAAGTTTAGGCACTTTAATAAACAAAAATCTGAGGTTTTATTGAACTGTCACTGCAGTGACTGCCACACAACTGAATGTAATGTTCCGTCTTAATCTGCATACAAGTAGAGATAATTCAATAAATGGATGAATGAAATGGACTCATAATTGAAATTACCAAAGGTCAATTTGCAAGCCTGTCATCATTTTATATTCAAGATTCAATATTTGTTTTGTCTTCTTTTGCAAGGCTGAAATATGAAATCTCACTGTTAAACAACATTTTGGATGTGCAAACAGTGTATATCCAGATTAAAGCACTGTCTTAGAAATGTTATATGGTGTTTGCCCAGAATAAAGTCTTTACAGAGTGTTAATTCTTTCCTCCACAGAAGCACATTTTAGTGCCTCTGTTACTGATTTGTAGGAAACGAAGTATTTCCTTCAATGATTTCACTACAATTCAAAAATGCATTTTACTTTTGCCTAGATTTTCAAAAGGTTCATCAGATTCTTTTCTTCTTCAGGGATTATTTTGTGGAGGAAAGGATTAAATGCAAAAAAAATAACAATAATTGGTAGCAAACAAGTTGTATATCCTGGCCATACATCACATTTAGACACAATGACTGGTCAGGGTCTGTACTGGTTGCTATATCAAAGCATCAATCGTATTGTAGTTTTAGCCATAATGATACAGCCTTGGGTTAAGACCTACATCTTACTCGGACATGTCAAGATTATACACACTGTAGTAATAATACCGAAGTTGATAACAGTACATGTAGTACTGGTAGGAACAGTAGTACATTATGTTTCTTTTCTTCAACAATTATTAACCCTTTCCTCCATAAGCCATTTTTAGACTAATCAACAAGGGAAGAATTTGATAAAAAATATGAAAATCTCGGCAAAAGAACAATGCCATTTTTGAATTGTATTGAAGTAATTGTAGGAAATATAGCATTTGCTCGTTATGTGCAAATGCTTCATTTCCTACAATGTTTTCAATAGCCAGTAGTAATAGAGGTTCTAAAAGGTGCTTCTGTGGAGGAAAGGGTTAATTTGTCTCTTAATTGATCATGATAAATGCATTCTCAGTAATACCATAATTATATATTCTAAGTATTTGGACACTTAGACACTTGGACACCCTGTCTGCACACTCAAACTGTCTGAACAATTGAATGGCCTGTTTTGGTATTCCATTAGAAAAGTTAAACATCCACTGAAAACATAACAAAACTGCTGAAACTGATCCAACTGCTATCAAGGAACAATTACGACCGGGTTTCCACTGTTGTGCTCAGTTACACCAGGAGCAGGTAGATCAAGGACTACAGTTTTGCTGTATGACTTTATAGGATAGTTACCTTAACGTATAGTCTCAAAGTAATCAAGTTTCAAGCAGATATTGTACATGTTAATTTAGACATTTTCAAGCACTACCAGGTCATACAATAGTATCAGTAGATCATGTTTCTCAAGTGTTTTTTGTGAATGACTTGATTTCATTTAAGGTAATTTGAGAGATCTGATGTATTTATTGATAAGATTGTTTAAAATACCGGGTCAAAGATTTTTAGAAGCAGTGTAGCTTTATAACTACTCTTGTCAAAGAATCATTTAGGCTCCTTCTATATGAGCTGTCTGATCAGGGTCTGCATTGTTCGCTTACTGGATCTGTTGGACACTTATTACCATAGCCTTAAATAAGGTCTACAGGGTTCAATGCAAATGTTGAAAATTGTTTGAAAGTGGATTCCTTAAGTTTTCATCAAGCTCCGTCTATAGGTCACTCATTAAAATAATATAAACTCATATAACTCCATATGTTTTTTAGACTCATTTACAATGGAAGTGTATGCTGAATAAGGGGTTTATCTAGGAGAAATAAAAAAAAATGTTTTGGATAGCTTTTTTAAAACATTTTGGAAAATGCTCCTTTTTCCAACAATGTTTTAATTAGTCGGACTAGTCAGTAGTCGTGTCTATGGAGTACAGGGTGAAATGATCAGCTGATTCAGTTGAAGTGGCAGAGTGGATGAGTTTGTCCGATGTCCATTTGATCTCCATTCGAAGGACAGGCTCAGGTTAAAACTTATTTTTATGTTTGTTTTACACTTGACCTGGGATTTGGTCTGCCCGTGCCCTCATGATGGCAGTCAGATCTTGAGTAAATATTGATTTTCAACTCTTAAAGTACCCCAGATAATGTAATCTATAAGCAGGTAACTTATCTGTAAACATGTCTGAAGTGATTGATTTACAAAGTCTATCTATCTATAGTATATCGAAGTGTTTGATTTGTTTGTGTCTCGTTGATATGGACAATAAATGCAGTATAGATATGTAGGTCAACATTGGCAACTAAACATTAAACAAGCAATTTAAAATTTATTCCCCAAGAGCTCAGAATTATAGCTGATATTGAAGAATGTAAATTGTGAAGCAACGAAGCAATTGTATGTTTGAAAGGGAGCTAAATAAGGTGTGAATAGCTATGCCAGTCGGCCTGAGGCTCAATCATTCATAATTATTGCAGGTTCAAAGGAATGCCTTTATATATAAGAACCCTCTACATACTGACAATGAATGCCTATTTTTCAACAACGACAACAAGAAGGCTCAGACGCTGCCTTAGAAGGCTGATCAGGGATTTCTTCTTTTTCAACAAAACTTTGTCAGATTATTAAGGTTCCGGAAAAGCCAAGGTTTATTTAATTATTATCCAATACAACAATTTTAAATTTGGTGGCGAAAGAGTTAAATATCAGCAGAATGATATGAAACTTTGTGTGTTGCAGGAAGTGGACATCATCAAGAGATGCCAGGAGAGGATGAGACAGACCATCGACAAGGCCAACACTCAGCTCAGGTAAACACAGGCACAGCAATTTTATACTGGAATTATGTGTAGGCGAAAGTACAAGTATCTGCCCATTCCTGAAAAATAATGGAGACGAGGGCCAAATCTACATTGTTCTTTGGGAATGGATAGATACGAAACTTTCACCAACTTAAAATACACCAACCAATCAAGTTACAAAATGATCTACTATTCTACTATATTAAATGAAAAAATGAATTTCCCAAAAAAATATAACTAAAAATTTAGCAAAGTCTCTATTCCTGAAAATAAATGGAGAGTTTAAAAATGGGACAACGTTACAGGTGTATTTTAATCTCGGTCTTTGGACACCCAGAGTTATTATATTTAATATGATTTTACCATATGAGTATTTGTTCAAAATGACTGATTAGAGGGGAAAATTGTTAGATCCTGATCAGACAAATATAATCCTTGTCCTGCCATCAAGACTATAATTTGCTCAACTCTGTCTGCCTGCTTTAACCCTTTCCTCTACAAGATATTTTTAAAATAATCTGATGAAAACAATGAAATTCCAGGCCAAAGAAAAGTGTCATTTTTTAATTGGATTGAAATTATTGTAGAAAATGGAGCATTTGCTCGTTATGAACAATTGCTCCATTTCCTGCAATATTTTCAATAGCTATCAGTTACAGAGGTGCTAACAGGAGCTTCTGTGGAGAAAAGGGTTAAATAATATACCTGATTCACTCAATGTAAAGAAAATCTGATACCAGCTTAAAAATACATTGAATCAAAGTCAGACTGGTATACTTTACCTCTGATCTAGGTCCTCAGATGTTTGTGTATGCAGTACGTTAACAATTGGCAGGATAGGGGTTAACATGAATATGATCTGACCAAGATGTTGATCTATAAAAATCTATATTTAGAATATTACTGAGGCACATAAGTGTGTTGTTTTACATCAAGCTATGCATTTGAAGAGAAAGAAAATAATTTACTTGTCAGAACCAAACTGAATCAATACTGAACCTAGCTCTTTTTGACACAATTGTATGGTATTCAATCCATTTCAGAACATTCAAAAACTGCATGATGCCCTTTATAAAGTGCATCATGCAGTTTCAAAGAGTTTCGAACTGGTTCGTCGACCAAATATAACCACAACCAAGTTAGCAGTGATTTGAACCAAGACTGGTTAATAAATTTCAGTATAACATTGTGCCTTTTTTTTAGCAGCAATTTCTAAGAATATTGAGAACAAATATTATACAAGTACACAGAACATAATTTTGATGTTGCCAATACAGCATATGCCGTGCAGCACAACATGAACTTGAAATCGATGAAAAAGACAAATTTGCAGCCAGAAACATTGATCAGACTGCATGTGATCTCAGGAATCAATCTAAAGGCATTGCCTACCATAATGGCATTGAGCACTTTAAAAATGCGTGAGTAATGAGCAAATAGCCTACTCATGTACACCGCATTGGAGGGGCTCATTTTGTGCGATTCATTTTCTGAACTTTTCTTTGACCTTGTTTCAATCTGTTTGGGGAATTAACGGTTTTAATACAAGTTTCTAAATTATGCATATACTTTTGAAAGTTAAATAATACTTACTCTAATCTCAAATTTTCAACTTTAGATATCGACCTTTATTTTATTGCCACTGCAGTGAAAAATGGAGTGGAGTTTTTCACTTCAAGTCAAAATTTTAGTGCAGTGGAAATCAAATTGAGTGAGAAATCCAAAGTTAAATTTTAAAATCAAGCAAAATCTCAGCTCAAGAAGCTTAGTGAAAGGGGAGGTCTACACAATTTGCCTCTCAGTATAATTGTCCAAGGTGACGGCTACTACAGGATTGTCTTTATCTCTGACTCAGGGCTAAGGTTCTCTTACACAGGGCTCCAGATAAGCATGCGTAAAATGATACATTTTTGACAAATATTCTATATTTCTTCGACAAACCCTTTGGAGTGACAACTCGTTTGAATCGTCTCGAAAAGACCATTGTGACAAGTGGTCATTCCTGAGGGTTTGGTGAAGAAATAACAAATGTTAGCATTTTAAATTAGCACATTGCTCAGCTTTCACTAAGCGACTCAAGGCGAGATCATGCTCAAACTTAAAATTCCATCATTGGATATCTCATTCAAGTTATTGCCACTGCACTTAAAATTAAAGGGCAGTAGCAATAAAACTGAGGTCAATATCTGAGATTGAAAATTTGAGTTTGAGCATGATCTCGATTTGAGTCCTTTTGTGAAAGCCGGGCCTTATCTTGGTCCCCACTTGCACTTACTGTTTCTTCTGTCTCTTCCTGTCAGCCTGAACCGTGCAGCCCAGCATGAGCTTGAGAAGGACACTGGGGATAAGTTTGTAGCACAGAGTCTGGACGAAACCTGTCACACTCTCCGCAACTCATCCAGGGGTATTGCCTATCATAATGGCGTGCAAAGAATTGACAACACGTAAGTCTTGGCTTTCTGGATAAATTCTATTCTTTCATCGGGTTTTACTGTGTGAAGCATATTTTGGTATAAATAGCAAATTCTGAGTTTATTTAATTTTTAAGTTATTAATCTTTATATAAAGTTGTAGTCATAAATAAATGTGGTCACTTTAACTGAATGTCATTTCACATAATTATGGTGTTTATAGAACTATGGAATATATTTTACATGTACTGACATACATTTTCAACAAAATGAAGTATTAATACTTTAAATCATTTGAATAGTTTTTACAAAACATTGCATTGATTTTGTACCTATATTTCATTCAAACCATTTATTCATGGCATTCAGGAATAATAAGTGATGAATCTGTTAAAACATTAGATATATCTGCTATTACCAGTATTTCTTTACAATTTTGAAATCAGAAAGTTAGTTTATGAATATTCTTGGCTTATTTTAAACTATATTGCGAGAGTATTAAAATGCATTGCTATGAAAATTCAAAAACTTATATGGATACTTGAAACTATAATCAGTGTTCATCAAAATACAAAATACGAATTAATCTCTGATTAAGGAAATCACAAATTTTCAAGGCTTTGAAATCATTTTGGAAAATGGAGCATTTGCTTATAAGCAAATGCTCCATTTCCCACAATGTTTTCAAAACAGGTAGTCAACTGCTACAGAGTCGTCAAAAGCATAAAGATATATATAGAATCAAGTGTTGACCTTATTCCATGCTTTTAACAGCCAATCAGTGCCTGAGAGCTGGGCCCAGTTCAGTAACAACAACATCCAGAGATCCCAGAGTGAGCGCGCAGCCTCCAAGAACATGCGTAACGAGATCGAGAGCGTGCTGAACGCCTGTGCCAGCGAGATGTGGCAGGAGTGGAACTCCGTCAATGTCTCCCTCACCCAGAGGATGCAGGAGTCGACCGACGCCAGGAACAGGCTGCAGACTCATCTGTCTAAGGTAAGGATTTCTGGCCAGCAAGGCACTGGCAAATAGAGGAGATTAGTGTAGCAGTCTGATCAGGGTCTACACTGATTGCCTGTCTTTAGGAACATTTTGAGCACATTATTTATGGTAAAATCACATTTTCGAATGTTTTGTATAATAACAGTTATTTCCTGTAGTATCTAAAGAGTTGGTTAGCTAAATCACAGATGTAACTGTAATGTCAGCTCTTAAAACAGCTTTTGGCATAACTTTTGTTTTACATTAATCCTCTCCTCAACAAGTTAGTTTTAGACTTATCTACAAGGAAAGAATATGATGAAAATGCTGTTTTTAGAATTGAATCGAAAGCATTATTTGGAATGGAGCTTTTGCTCCTAATGGGCAAATGCTCCATTTCTTACAACATTATCAAAAGACATCAGTTACAGAGGTGCTAAAAGGCACTTCTGTTGAGGAAAGGGTAAAGCAACAACCTATTATTAATAGTTGCCATGATACCTTATTAGTTGGCAGTTCAAGACAGGTTTGACTTTAGTGCCTTATTTCGCTCTGCAGGTTCTACAGGAGATCTTCGACATGGAGAAGAACGTGGAGTTCCTGAAGAAGGCCATCCAGGACAAGGAGGCACCCATGCAGGTGGCTCAGACCCGCCTGGACACGAGAATTCGCAGGCCCAACGTAGAGCTCTGCAGAGATCCAGTCCAACACAGGTACACGTCTTATTCACCCTGCATTCATCCTAAACCCTTTACCTCCATATGCTACAGCTTTATACTCATCCCCAATATAGCATCTCATGGAAACGATGTTTATATCTAAAAGCAAGGAAAATTTCATTTTCAAACAGCTTTGAAAACATTGTGGGAAATGGAGCAATTATTCATAATAAGCAAATGCTCAATTTCCCACAATATTTTAGAAAGCCATCTTCTTCAGAGGCTTATAAAGGCATGTCAAGGCTACAGGGATAAAGGGAGTTAATGAGGGTATAAATATAGTGGAGGAAGAGTACAATGTATGTTGTCTCATATCATGCTAATGATGACTGTATTGAATTATGCAAGCGTTTTGGATTAAGGCTTGTATTTACCAAGCCATTCTCAGCCCTGAGACTCAAAAATGACTCCCAGCTTCTACCATTCTGGTTGAAGCTGGGAATCGTTCTTGAGTCTCTAGTCTGAGAATGGATTGGTGAATACTAACCCAGATGTAGTTTGGACAAAGCTTCTGAATCCAATCTATTTGGTCCTAGGGGCAATAGTTTTGACATTTTGCGCAAATTCAGTTAAATTCCAAACTTCAAGAGAAAACAAGTCATGTAATTGAGAGGAGTTGAATACCAGGATCATTATTTAAACAACTAATGCTGAGCCTCAAATTGAACATAAATTGAAAGTCATTGTTCATCCCTGAGCCTGCGATTGTGGCTTCAGTCTCAGTCTAAGACTTGGTATGTATGTGAACATGGATCCAGGGCTTAACTGGAAGAAGTTGGACGGCAAACATAAGGATACTAGATTATTAGCTCGACTATTCGAAGAATATGGAGAGCTATTACAGTCACTTTTGCGTCGCCGTCGTCGTGGGGGTTGCCAGTTTGGTTAAAGTTTTCCCTGCAAGGCCTTTTCAAAGAAACCATATAAGCTATTGCCCTGAAACTTCACACACTCATTCAAGGTCATCACATTACCTAGTGGGACAAGTCCCATAGCTCTAGATTGGATTTTGACTGAATTATTCCCGCTTTTTGGACTTAGAAAGTTTGGTTGAAGTTTTGCATGCAAGGCCTTTTCTCAGAATCAATATATGCTATTGCCCAGAAACTTCACATTCTTATCCGAGATCATAACATGACCTTGTTAAACAAGTTCTATAACTCTTGATTGAATACGGGCTGAATTATTCCCCCTTTTTGGACTTGGAAAGTTTGGTTAAAGTTTTGCGTGCAAGACCTTTTCTCAGAAACCATATATGCTATTGCCCTGAAACTTCACACACTTATCCGAGATCATAACATGACCTTGTAAAACAAGTTCTATAACTCTTGATTGAATTTGGTTTAAATTATTCCCCCTTTTTGGACTTAAAAAGTTTTGTTAAAGTTTTGCGTGCATGGCCTTTTCTCAGACACCATATATGCTGTTGCATTGGAACTTCACAATGTATTTGAGATCATCACATAAGTCCCATAAGGCTAGATTGAATTTGGCCAGAATTATTTCCCCTTTTTTGACTTGGAAAGTTTGGTTAAAATTTTGCATGCAAGGCTTTTACTCAGAAACTATGCTTTTGCATTGAGACTTTACACACTTATCGGAGGACTTCACATATCCTAGTAGGACAAATCACTTAACTCTAGATTGTACTTTGAATGAATTATTCCCCCCTTGTGTCAAAATGCCAATAGTTGAGCTTGCCGTCTTACGGACAGCTCTTGTTTTTGTGTTTCAAGTCTGAGATTTTGTTGGTGAATTTGAACCCTAATCTCTCTTGTTTTACAGACTGGTGGAAGAGGTGTCTGAGATCGGTGAGACGATCGAGTCCCTGCAGGCCAAGCTGCGCCAGGCAGAGAACGCCCTGCAGCAGCTGCTGCGCACCAAGGCCGCCCTCGAGCAGGACTTGAGCATCAAGAACAACAGTATCTTCATCGACCGTGAAAAGTGCCTGGGAATGCGTAAAACCTTCCCAATGTCACCAAGAGTTGTCTCCCTTTAAAACTATGGACTATTTAGTTAAGCAAGTAAAAGCAGCGAAATGTTTTTCACGACTTATTTTCGAAAAGTTAATAAATCAAGTCAGCTGAAAATGGACAATTTAGGAGATGTTTGTAAAGAACTGTTGAATTTTTTATCACCGTTTATTTGTTATATTTGTTTAATAATTTTTACATGCTATAGTTTGTACAAATAAACCTCTGTATTTATCAGTTATGGTATGTTCTTTTACATCATGTGCAAGATAAGTAAGAATGCATAATGAAAGATTTTAGATGTATGTTCCCTATAAACTCTGTGTGCATTAATTAAATAATCAGTATTATTTCTGATGTGTGCTTTGTCTGCACAGGGGTATTGCATGCCTGTGTTAACATGCAACAATCAAAGTACAAAACCATTTTCAGAGTCCCAGATAAGGCGTGTATCGCAAATGCTAAAATTCTTATTTCTCAACAAAACACTATGTTGTGACTATTTATTAGAATCGTCTTGGAAAGACGATTCTAATGAATGGTCACAACATAGTGTTAAGTAGAGAAGTTTCAAAATAAATTGAAATGTATTTAAGATACGCACACTTATCTGAAGGCCTGCTTTTGTTCTTATTTGCCTGTAAACAAACAGTATTATTTGTTAATAATCATAACTTACCTAAGCACACTTTTACAGATACTATCAGTTGTAAAACCTCCAAGGTGTTGGTTTATTTCGATATACATTTATTTCGTGATAGTTTCTGGATCAGTATTAGTTTAGTCTAGAATGGGCACTACACTGGTCACCTTCCAG
>JAULCE010162089.1:0-11811 GCA_032359355.1 Macoma nasuta | reverse complement strand
AAAAGGTAGAGGAAAACTTAAACATAAAACTTTAACATTTGCACAAGTACTAAGTCATACTCTTGACCTCTGACCTATCCAGGGGCATATATTGGTTGATAGTAAATAGTGCAAAAACACATCTCGAGGGGAGGAAAAGTTCCCACTCGTGACAAAGCCAGAAGTGAAAACACCACTGTTGTCCCCACTCGACAAAACAAAAGTTTGATATTACTCTAGAATACCAGTATCTTATATGAAACTAGAAGGGTTGCATGGATGATTTGTTACATAAATGCCTGTTCTAACTGTTACTAGGTAGCAAGTTTTGCTAAATGTTATGTTCTATACTAATTTAACATAAATTACAACACAAAAATGGGCCCTCCGTGGCGTGGCTTAGGGGTATAGTCTCTGATTTTCAAGCCCCTGGTCCCTCACCACTATGGTTTTGATCCTTGCAAGAGGTGAAATTCTTTATGTGATAAAACCATCCGGTTGGCTTGCGTTAGGTCAGTCGTTCTACCCGATTGGTCTTCTGTGCATTTAGATGGGTTTCTGTGGGTATTCCTTTACTAGTAATTAGCCGGTGATCGCAAAATGACTGAAATATTACTGAAAGGACGTGTAACAAAAAAAAAAAAAAAAATACACAAAAAATGCGCAAATTCCTTTTCTTACCGCTTCGCTTTGGGAACAAATATGTGTTGGAAGCTGGGATCCTCATTTTCCTTCGTATATCTGCATCCGCACAGAAGTCTAACACTGGTCTGCACTCTTGTGGGATAAATACCGGCACACTACTGCTTTTCTGGACTGAAAAAATACAACTATGAGCATAGTGCGCCAGAACAATGGTATACAGTCAAACGTCGGTAGTTTGGACATGCCAGGGTGCGTTGTGCGATTCGATACGATATATTTTTATGCATGAAGTATAGTAGAAAATAGTAAAGTCCAAATGTACCCAATTCACTATATATAAACTGTAAATTTATACACATACTTGATTAACAATCCTTTTGTTATCACCGTATATATGGACACATCGATAAACCTAATTACCGCTAAATCTTCGGCAATATGTATTGGTCAATTTGATTTATATTGAATGCATTTCTGAAAATTGTGATCATATTTCCAAACAATCCCTCTCATTGCCTGTGAAAATGTTCATGTAATTGGACTTCGGGTTAGGTATAGTTATGATAATAATATGAGAGTGTCATGCATAAATGTGTGTATTCCTAACCTTTTCCCTGATCTGAATAAGGACGTGCGACTCCATTAGGTGTCTTTCCAGTTGTGCTACGTCTCCAATCAACCCTTCACATAAATCAACTATTTTTAGCTTGTGCCTGTAAATCTTGATTCTGAAACATTCATTATAGGATACTTGGCATTAACTGCATACATAATTTGGCCACTGGCTGGGAAAAGGGACCTCATTGCATTATCAATTGTGTAGACCCAGATCAGCCGCAGCATTTTTGAATAAGTGTCTAAGTTGTTTGGAACTTGAAGAAGATCGTTGTTCCTCGATTATTAACTCTAAAAACAGTGTAGACCCCGATCAGGTGGCTGTTTGGAACATTGCATCATATCAGGTTTTATCAGTAAGCAATCCCATGACCCATACACTAGCTGTTAAACAAAATCAGTGGTCGTGGCACACAGGTTAAAACAAATGAGCAGTCACAGAAGTTGAAGACCATGAACATATGGACAAAGTCACAGAAGTCCAACAATAAGATCAAATGGACAGTCACAGAGGTTGAATACTCAAACAATATGGACAGACAATCATAGAAAAACAAGAGGACTTTTAGTCCCAGAAGTTCACTACAAAGAACAAAACGATAGAGTCACAGAAAGTCTAATATCTAGACCTAATGGACAGTCACAGAAGTCTATGGCCAGGAAACAATGGACACTCACACGAGTGAAACACAATGAAGAAATGGATGGACACAGTAGTCAAACTCAGACTTCTTTTTTCAAGCATATGAGTGAAAACAAATTTGGTTATGTGTGGCTTTCACTCATGTTGCCACATGAGTAAATTTCATGTGATTTGAACATTATAACTATAACATCAGAGCGCACTTTTTTGTAGATGTGTGTCAAAGTTTGTGGGTCTAATTTTATTAGTATTACACAAAGTTCAAACTTTGTTTCAACTTCGAGGAATATGAAATTATAAATTAGTCCCGCAAACTTTTTCAGAACAAGGTAAATCTTTATTCCAGTTTGTTTTAACATTAAAACCTTTACTCCACAAGCAATTTAAGACTTATCCTCAAGGAGAGAATCTGGTGAAAAATATGAAAAACTAGGCAAAGAACAATGCCAATTTTTAGTTGTATTTAAAACATTGTTGGAAATTGAGCAAATTCTCGATTTCCTACAATGTTTTCAAAAGCAATCTGTTCCATAAGCACTTAAAATTTTGACCTGCTTTCTAATGTATTTAAACCCATAAAAACCTTAAACTGACAAATGCATCTTTACTTACGTTATTCCTTCAATCTCTCCACTCCGTCGTTTGTTAGCAGCCTTGCTTGTGTACTCTGCCAGCTGTCTAAATTCGTTCCACTTTCTCTGTCCATTTTAGCCTCACCGATCAATTGCCTAATTTTGCAACCTAGCTTTTCTATGTCTTTGGGGTTTGGTAGCTTTTCTTTCTTTTCAAGTATTTTTCCAGCAGCACCTTCCTTGGTGATTTTATCACCTTCGTTTTCCACAGACGACTTATGTCAGTAAGAACATTTTCTGACTCTTTTTAGAAATTTCCTTCATTTTCTTCCCCACTTGCATTGTTCAGTTGCCCGGCTTTGCTGGATTTACACTTAGCACTCTTACTAAATCATATTTCATCTTTAATGCATTTGATCTGATTATTGTAAAGATATCAGAAATTGGTGGGAGGCGGAGGACAACCATGGAATTCCGGCAAAAATCAGAATCAAAATGAGACTTGGTTTACGAAACCGTTTGTTGAGCTACGTACAATTTGCTCACTTTCCGCCACCTGGTATGTTTGTAAACGGATGACTTTCTCAGCTATGGGAGGCTGTAGTAGCTAACATTGATGCAAAATGCTACCCTGTACAAATTGCCAAGGGACACAACAACATAAGAGCCTTTTCAAGCATGGTGGGAGAAACGTTTTTCTCTGAACTGTCAATGTATGATAGACGAGGACAACGTACAGTAACGCCATGCGAATTTGGACAGTTCATCAACAGTGCGCTACTGAATATGAGACTGGATCCGGACAGGTAAATGTCAAAACTGTTTAAAGTTGTATTTGTTACCTTACAATGCGTCCAGGATCAACGCTAGAATGTTCGTGTATACATGTATATACATATAGAGATAATGCTTAAAAATTCCTCCTGAAAATGTTTATTCAAAGACATGAGGATATTATACTTTGTATTTAATGCATATACTTTTTGTTTCAAAAGAGGTCAAATTAGCCCAAGTATATAAAAAACGGATGGTTATCAACAAAATAAAAGACAATATCAAAAGTGACGTTTATAACATCACTACGGTCGTGATGAGCTACGCCTATCTCACTTGAACTATATGCAATGCCGTAACTTTCCTAAATTTACTTTAAATAGCACACACAAGTATTTGGTTTTCCAGGGTGTTTCACTACCGGACAAGTCGAAATACAGTATATTGGCTGGTTGACAAATCTGACAACTCGGACGATGATACTGCCTGCAGATAAAAGAACACGTCAACTTGATGCTACTGAAGACGGGTTTCCTCTTAAGTAAGCAAATTGTTTTCATGTCTGTATTTTTCTTGTGCAAGTCTCATCTTAAATAAAGAAAATAACACGTATATTTGAGATAAAAGTGTTAACTACAATACACATTTTGTAATACTGCCGACATAAACAACTTGATATCCAGAAAATGGTCTATCCATTATATCAATAGAACATGAAAATATATCCGACACGTTTTTTATGCTTTTCTCAGGGTCATTTATGTTTTCTGATATAGCAACACAAATTTTAAGTTGGTTCAATTCACCATGTATTTGTTGGTGCATTTTAAAATCTAACTATGAATAGAAGTGGCTCATGGAGAGATGCAGTATTGGGAAAATATCCGATAAATGCAACAAATATATAAAGCGGCAAATTTATATGATTGCAGGGACCACAAGTTCCGACATATCTGAGAGTTTTAGGATTAAAGGGAAGAATAAATTTACCACAGTCAGCAGAGACATGAATGCGCTTAAACGATGATCGCTGGGTGTTCGATGGGAAACTGCAAGATAAAATGAAAGTAAACTGTTGCCAACAGTGCGGATGGGTCTTGAGTTGAAGAGAAACAAACTAGGGGAATGCTTCTATTTATAACATAAGGTCATAGTGTTTAGGCATCGAGTGGTTAATGAAGCAGACGTTCACATCCAAATGAGGAAGACATCGATGCATTTAATGTAGTTAAATTATCACGGTATAAACAGTAAAACATGCATCAATATTTTACTAAAGACTAGTAAAACTTTTAACACAACAGTCAAATGAAGCAGACCTTTTCTCTTATTTTTGTGGTAGGATATTCCGGATACAAGAACGACACATTTAATGAAACTATCACGTCCAAATGTGGATATGACTTGTGTATGTAGAGATTGGGCGTTGAAAGTTTTAAGTCATACAACCTGTAAAAACGACTCAAAGAGTTCCAAGATAACACTTTGGTGCACCAAATCGGATCATAAGGACTTTCAATGCTTTTTAATGGTTTGTCAAACTCATATTTACCTTGTCCTGACTTTAAAAAGTGGAATGGCAATGTTTTACTTCCCCTGCTGTATACTAGAAACACTGGACAAAATTAAATTACAATAGACGATATTTTATATCTCATTAAAGGGAGTTTCCAAAAACTGGAAATATTTTTTGAAGTTTTTGTAAAAAGTGCATGAAATGATTGATAAACACCTATCATGGAGGAAAAATATGTTTTACGGTAGAAATTGGTGTCAAATTATCAGCATTTGCAAATAATAAAGGCTAAATTATTTTTTGCTCGACACTAGAAAAATACAAATGCATCATATTAGCTAAAGAGGCGATGCATGTGTAGAATTCAATACCAAATTTCTAAATATAGAATAGCAAAATTACAAAAATTGACGCCAAAGCAATATGAGTCGACTGAATCGTGATCTTTTGACATTTCTAGCAGTAATAAATCGTGGCTTATGTTTTATTAATGGTTATAAAATGTTTTTAAACAATAAAGTTATAGGGACATCCCCATTAAGTCTAATCGATACGTGTCAAAACAATTGTTTTCCGCATTTATCGAACCTCACAAATGAAATCAGTGTCAGTTATAAACTTCATGGGTGATTCGGAAAAAACCCTCAGAATAGAACGTCTACAATGTACGAGACCTATATTAGCCTGCTAAATTGTGATCTTTTGACATTTCTCGCAGTAATAAATCGTGGCTAATGTTTTATAAATGATTATACAGGTTTTTTAAACAATAAAGTTATAGGGTCTTCCCTTTTGAAGGGGGGTTCCCTAAAACTGGAAATATGTTTTGCATTTTTTGTAAATAGTGCATGAAATGTTTGATAAACACCTATCATGGAGGAAAAAAATGTTTTGAAGTTGGTGTTAAATTATCAGCATTTGCCGAATTATAAAGGCCAAATTAGTTTTTGCTCGGAATGCTTTTAATATTCTACATCGACGTTAGCAAAAATAGAAACGCATCATAATAGCTAAAGAGGCGATGCGTGTGTAGAATTGAATAACAAAATTCTAAATATAGAATAGCAAAATTACAAAATTGAACGCCAAAGCTATATGAGCCGGCCAAATCGTGATCTTTTGACATTTCTCGCAGTAATAAATCGTGGCAAACGTTTTATAAATTGTTACATAGGTTTTTTAAACAATAAAGTTATAGGGACATCCCCTTTAAACATATTTCATTCTTCAAATTCTAACATGAAATATGTACATAATATGCAATAAAATGGACTGAAACGAAAGCATTCTGCTTATCGAGGGTTTCTCCAGAGAACTGAGTATAATAAGCACATATGAGGTGGATATTTTTTAAGCTAACAAAGACATCATATGCCATTTAATTTATGAAGAAAAAAAAACATACACAAAAAAAACTCAGAGAAAAATGCTTAATAAGATAGTATGAATGAGATATTGAATGAACTACAAAAATAGGAAGTGGGTTTAGGAAAGGATAGGGCAATGGCTTAAGATGTTTATCGTTTTCAAAGTTTGCAGTTTATTTGAATCCCTTTGTGTTTTGTATAAACCGTTGAGCTGCCTCAATGTTTATATTATTGGCAAGGCTTAAGGATCGGACACCATAAATAGGCACTGATAGAGAGGCTTCTTTGTATTTTAATTTGACGCTTACTGGTGGTATGATGTGTAGTGACTCTTTCAATCAGATATTTTCATCCATATACTTCCCTTTAATCGACGCTAGGTCATCATTTATTAAGACCTACATTTCATACCACTACGTCATTTTGAAAAAAACAAGAGGTCAATAGGTATTTTCGATGTATAGAGGTTAGAGGCCACAAATAATTCATCCCATAAAAAAATGAAATAAATTTAATGTCAATGACCAGTCAATCTGTCTGCTAAAACATGAGAAGTTACTATCTCAGTTTTATATATTTTTCTAAGCATAAACAATGCTTATTCTTGAAAGAAAATGAGCTTGTGGTGTGTCATTTATCCTGAATGCATAGGGCTCGAAATACATCTAGGGACGAACTATTTCAATAAAAAAGATTGACTGCATTTGGCCTATGTGCTATTGTTTGATATATAGCGGCGGCAGTTGATAAATTGAACTGTACTATGACACTAGTTAAATGAAATCAGTGTTTCTATGTCCATGTTAATAACATACATATAGATCTATCGGGAATTAGATAATTTATAATTTAAACAAACTTAATCTTTGACGTTTTGTAGTGCGGCGGTAGGGTCTCCACTGCACAGTAGATTTCTGCTGAGGAAATGTTACCCCATGGATGGTCTGTAGCTGACGGTGGTGAACGATTAAGGAAGCTCTCAACATCCAACAAATTTTCGGCACTAAATGGTTTGAACAGGTCATCTTGATTTTGTATTGAAAAACGCAGAAGGACGCTAGTAGCTAAGAATTACTTCCCTTGTTAGGCCAGGTATAATCTGCCTTCAACATGATTTAAAACGGATGATATAGCTAGAATAGCGGGAACATTTCATAAACGGCCGCTAAATCTCAAAATCGACCGCCGTACGAATAGTCGTTGCCTTATATTGACATATCACGATAGCTAATATTTCGATTACAAAATGCTTCATTTATCATTTATTTTATCCATTTTAATAGATTATAAAGTCAAGTATTTTGTAGCATCTATACTAATTTCGGTTTAAAGCTTGAACTGCACACAATCCTTCACCTTTGTGGGCGCAGACATCTTCGCTACTTTCAATTAAGCTGAGTGTTGCAGTCTGTTTACTAATAGATCTATCTAGTATTTAAGTATTAATATTTAAGTATTGATATTGAAGTATTAATATTTAATAATAAAGTATTACTAATTAAGTATTAATATTTAAGTACATGTATTAATATTTAAGTATTAATATTTAAGTATTAATATTTCGATTTTAATAATTAAGTTTTGATATTTAATTCCCTTGTATGAATGTAGTCGGAGGCCGTTTGTTCGATCCCCGGCCGCGACTTACCAAAATTCGTAAATGGTACTAGCCGCTAGCTACCTTGTCTACGCCCGGCATTAAAAGGGTAGATCTATGAATGGTCAGTCCGCTGTCAGGATAAATGCAGATGGCGTAATATCATATCAAGTGTACACGGTGTGATTTAACAGTGTGGCAGCACTATATCTTTTAAGTAGACACCGTCTCCAAATAACCGTAACGGTGTTGATGGGACGTAAAACCCAGCACACTCACTCACTCACTCATTCATATTATGAATGTAGTTGGTAGATTGGTAGCCGTATTTAAAATGAGTGTTTTAAGCGCGTCAGTTTATACAGATGTATATATAACCGGATATTATCTGAAACACATATTATCGCGGTCCTGATATATACCGCTAAGACATGCAAGGACACACAAAACAGGCAAATACATCTCAACGACACAAGGAAGCTACCTTAGAGTACTGTGGTACTGAGAAGTAAATAATTCCAAAAAAGACATCCCCTCAAATTCTTTTTGTCAGTTGTAAGTCTATATTTCATGAACTAATTACATACATATAGAAAGGGGTGAATCTTTATACCGAAAGAGTACCCTTTGTCTATACTGGATAGAAATGGCTATCCCTTTGTCATTAATCTGACAGGATCTAGTAGCAATAGACCTTTCTCAAATTGCATGCATGCCTGACATTCCAAGACCAGAGCGAGGCTTGAACGTCAAGCAACTGACCATGTGTAATGGCTACCTTAGTCTAGTGCTAGGCAGTGCTGTGTACCTGTTTGTTTTTATGATAGATAATGAATACAAACTTATTTTTCACCAAACAAAATCCAATTGTGAAAGATTTAAAAAGACATCTACAGTAAAGAGAAGGAAGGAAAATGTCTATTTTTCAATGAATATTCATAAGTTTACCAAGATGTGCAGAAATAATGCATATACATACATCAGTACAAATAATGAACTTTTTTGTAAGAAAACAATTTATTAAATATTAAACAAAAAATCTTGTGTGAACAGTGTAAGAAACTGTTTACTTATTAGGTGCCTGAGTTAAGTTTAAATAGTTTTAGTGATTCAAAACATATTATTAATATTCCTAACCCCAATACCGTGTTTATTCCAAATATTCTTTAACTAGCCTGTACAGACTTTTCAAAAAAAAACATCCATATTTAAGGATTAAATAGTGCAGATATTGTATTTATATTTGAGCATTGTAGTGCAATTATAGAATGTCTTCTGACAGAAAAGTCCTGCACTGCCATTTCTCTTGAAATGTCTACCCTCTTGGTTCATGCCATGTCTAGCCCCGACAGGGCTTATGGCATGTAGCATTTTGTATTTTGCAATATTTTATTGCCAAACTACAATTATCTTGTAATCAGCTTTTGAATATATATGGTTATATCAGGATCTGACAATTTGGTAACCGAAATATGATACTTGCTGCAAATTAATGGGCGTGGATATATTTGATTAGATCATTATTCCCCAAAATGAAGCAGTTACATCAGAGACTAAATATTAGACCAATAAATGCAAAATCTGGTATTCCAAAAAGTATTAGTATACGAGTACATACATCCATATTATATGACACAAATAGTATTGTTGTACATGTATTTACTATATACTGTATACATAAATTTTGAATATTTTATTTATTTTAATTTGACATGTTTATAAAGATTAAGATTTCCGTATTGACCTTTAAGGAATAGTGTATCAACCAACATTGATCCAACTTTTCGAGTTATTAGCAAATAGAAATCATACATGATGTTTATAAAAATTTGTATCATATACATGCTATTGTACATATTGATTTGTATACATACTATATAGCATATAAAGTCTGTTGTCCATGACTTTGTACATGCTATTTTGTATGTACATTGAAATGTTAGATATGTACATGTATTAAGAGCTGTAGGTTTTTGACTATCTCGTATTCACATATTTCTCCATTTTCAAACGAGAAAACTGTTGTTCAATTTATATATCTTAGCCCATATAGATTACCTCTTGTTTCACATATTCATGAGAGAAACTTAAGATTTCGTTTTCTCAGTTATATTTGCCAAAACCAAAAACAGAAGTATTCAAGGGGTCCTTTTTTTTACACATGTTCTCTTATTCGGAACAATCTCCTGACCTATGTCCGGATCGAAAATTCTCTGACTCACTTCAAAAGATTATGCATTAAATGGCTGAAAAAAATTAATCCAGAGTCTCGCATTTCTTGTTTGCAACACGGATAGTTAAGCAAACAATAAATCATCGTTATATGTACGGATTTTTCTCGTTATAAGTCAAATCATTAAAATACTTACCGTATAAACCAGCTTATTTAGTTGTTTGTTATCCAACTCGGAGTCAACAATGTTTTGCAATGCATTGGCTTGTACATTTTGTTTTGGTAAATATTTGTTGAGAGCCTCATTGGAGATTGGGTTTTGTTACCAAGCGTGTTCCCTCGTTAAATAAAGTATTTATTATTAGTAGTAGTCATAATAGTAGAGTAGTAATAGTAGTAGTAGTAGTATTGTTATATCACTTTAGAAAAAAACAAAGAACGGGTTTACACTATCCCTCGAAAGTAGAAAACTTTCAATAGTGTAACAATATCCATTTTGGGTTTATCTTGCTGCCGAGTTGACGGATCGCCGACAAAATGATGGACCAATCAGAAATCGCCGCTTAATAACGTCATTCCTGTAATGACGGAGATGACGTCGTCCGCCATTTTCTCCGACATTTGAGCGTTGTTGTTTTTTGTAAGCAAAGGTGTTTTATGATGCATTTTTCAAATGATGAGCGGTGCTGCTGGGGAAAATGTAACTCGGAGACGGTTTATACAGCCGCCATATTGTCTGCAGGAACCTCTACCTTGTCTGAGATGATAAGAGTAATCTCCCTTGATTTAAGTGGGCGCGGCTTCGGGTGCTTCAGCGATCCATCAGTTACTTTGATACCATAAGACAATAACTGTCATTGCCCATCTAACGCGTTAGACATTGAGCACTGTGGAACTGTAGAAACAGTTTGGAGCAAGATCAGACGCAAAGCGACTCGGGATCTGAACTGTCTCTCAACAGTTTGGCTCTAAAGGTTGTATAATGAACAAAAATGGCCAGAAAATAGTATTTTTTTCCGTATCATTTTGTATTTGGATTCCGTTACGTAAGCGATCAAACGATAAAGAATAGCGAGTGTCTCATTGTATCAATTAGTACAGGGTTGGCAAAATGACGGGGAATACTCCTCCTGAAAGCCCCCTATAATGCCATCATCTAAAATATCCCATATGAACAGCCTTAGAGTTGATCTACATAAAGCTCCCACCTGTCTTAAGGGTTATCTATGCTTCGGTAATCTATGCTTCTTCATTGAGTGACCGCATTATAGGGGGTTTCCTGTATTTTCAAGACGATGGAAACGTTGGCTTGTCCGATACATTTATACGCCTGATCTGGGACATTCACATTTTTGCAATTTCGATTTGCAATTTCGATTTGTATCGCATTTGTGAAATGAAAGGGGGCTTAGTGGACGGGTAGACATTTTATGTATAATTACAGTTAGATCGCATTAGACAAGTAGTTGTGTTCTGAGTCTTTTCAGTATGCTGTTGCTTCTAAGATTAAAACTCCTGGCGAATTGTTGTAAATCGTAAATATACATCTGAGTTCGTATTGTTTAACCTTTTACTTTCGGTGTTGTATTAACAGGCAACAGCTCATACCTGAGGATGATGACCAGGAAGGTGTATATGACATTATAAGACCTAAAGGTATGTATTTTACCCTTTCTCACACTACATTGTTTAAAATGTGAGTAATGTCAGGATGAAATACTGTTCTTGCCCGTTTAAACGCTAACAAACTATGGAATAAATTGTAAACAAGAATGACAGTTTACTTTTTTTAAAGTCCTTAAAAGGAAGATCCTTCAAAAGCAAGAAAGCCAATTCATACAGAGAAAATTGCAGACTCGATTTTATTGAGTCTGTTCATGAGTAGTAATTAGAGATGCAATACTAAAAGTGTTGAAATTCATGATCTCGA
>JAULCE010161978.1:0-11811 GCA_032359355.1 Macoma nasuta | reverse complement strand
CTTGCCGGAAAGGGCCGAGTAGTTACGATTGGTACGATAGGTAGTACTACCGTTGGTGAAATGGGCCCCGGTTTCATCATACATCTACATGTTACACTAATTACTCCAAGTTCGACCAGCAGGACATGTGCAAATAGTGTAGACCCTGATCAGACTGCTCATTCAGGATCAGTCTGCTCAGTGTCTACGCTAGTTGGCCCTCTATTCCGGTAATTTTGAAACCATTCTCATATTATAACTAAACCAATACCTCAGGGTGACCGAATAATTACGTGAATAACGGTAGATCTTAATCTGTAGCAGAATTTGGCCACGGAACCGACGTCTACAACAGCCCTGGCACCATGGCGATATTTACTTGACCCATCAGAAAACATGCGTTCAGGTGTTAACCCGTACCCCGCTGCGAGATATGTCGTCTGCTCAAACTTTCGTCTGTTTGATGATCAAATCTTGTCCAAATTTATGCACATTATGGTGGTGGTTTTGCTTCGGAGTTACTCGGCGTCTGATCTGGATCCAATATGTTTGCAAAAATGACTATCATGAACACAGTCGTGAATAGCGGGATACGTGTTAACCCTGTGCCCGCTAATCACGACTCTAATGATGCGTCCAAACAACTTGCATCCAAATCAGACGGTGAATAACTCGGCGTCTAATTCGGATCCACGCCGTTTGACCATCGAGCAATAGGTTCAACAACTTTTAAGACTATCTCGCGATGTTTAGAATTGAAGCAGACGGCAAAATCGACAGAAGACGATTTCAACAGCGGGGCGAAGGTGTTAAAGAGTTCTCGCTCGAAACATGCCAAGAAACATACATGGAATGTAGATCAGGGAGACTCTAGGTAAAGGGTCTATTTTGAGAGTTAGTCGAACAAAAGTTCCCTTATCGTTGCGCAAATCGCCATCGAGGCGCTTCGTATAACTGTTCATAAGAAAGTTTTTGATGCAGAAATAAGTAGTTTACAAAATTATACACTACATCACACAAAAAGTTACATTGTATCTACTTGGACAGCTCTGTATGTTCGTCGTATCCAATTTGCCAGGATCTAAACACGTAAAGACCTGTCATGTTGGCAGGTATGAAAATAACCATGATTCCATTTGGCATCCACAGAGTTCGATCATGATCGCATGCAACGAAAGTATGATACTTTTTTAAAGTCTACACTTCTTGTGCATGACCTGCTGGCCGAAGACTTCGGGTAATTACGATACTTATGATAGAGGGAATGTGACCAACGTCGATGGCTCCAGGCGTGTTCGACTGGCAGCCACAGGTCAGCAGTATCAAGGCTGTCGTCATAGCCACGCTCAGATGTCCCGGGTGAGTTCGCTCAGCTATTCCGCGCACGTTAAGAATTCCCTACACTTACATGTAGCATACCGGAGCCTGGCATATATATACTCTAAGCAAAATTAGTCAAATTTTGTTGACAATCATTGGTGTTTGGTTGTGCAGTAGATTTCGCCCAGACAAAAACTTTAGAGGAACACGTTCGAAGCTCGTTTGAAATGAATGTCGAAATTAACTATTTTTTGAAGTTCGAATAACCCAAAGTTCAAATTAAATTCGAACTTCGCGGTTAATTCGAAATAATGAAACTAATCCCACGGCTTCGACACATATGCACATAGCAATCAGCTATGTATTTGGTGCAGCTTTTAGTTTCGAATAGGGCATAATTTATATATTATAGCTTCGACTGAACACTTTCCTTCACAGAAGCGATTTTTAGCGCCCCTATATCCGATGGCTATTGTAAACATTGTAGGAAATAAAGCATTTGCTCGTAACGAGCAAATGCTCCATTTCCTACAATGATTTCAATACAATTCAACGAGTTCGTTTCTTTTGCCTATTTATGTTATATTTTCAATCATATTCTTTCCTTGTGGATAAGTCTTAATCTAGCTTGTAGAGAAAGGGGTTAACAGAGTTTCGGATATCGAGGTTCAGCTATATAGTAAAACAGGCAATAAATGGACAATAATTTATGGACAGCCTGATAGAGGAGCGTACACATCTATACAGAAAACGTGTGCCCTGTGTTTAATGAAGAAGACTTATCTTACATATTTACGACTTTTAACTTTAAATGACAGCAATATTTTATGCCGTATCAATGGTTAGAACGATTTCTCCGACCTCATAACCAAGAAAACCGCACATTTGGCAAACGTTCAAACGTCTCATTAGCCGTAACTAAACGGTTTCTGAAATCCAAGTAGATAAGGTATTTCTGAGATGAGCTATGCATCTTTATTAAAGGTTTTATGATATTGTGTCATCTACTCAGTGCAAACGTTGATTAAATAAACCAGTTTCTTTGCATAAAACATGCAGAAATCTTATTATATTAATTTAATATTTTTATTTCAGATATTTAACAAAACATATCATTTGGAAGACTGTTGCAAGTCAGAACGAGTTAAATATCATCCATAACGTATTTGCACGTGAACCCATCAACCATGCATACCAATATACATTATATTGCAAGCATTGTAGACCCAGATCAGATGGCTTCTGCAGAAGCCCTCTGATCTTGGTCTGCACTGTTTGTCAATCATACGGCACTGTTATTAAAATTACCCATATGGTAAAAGTGGACGCTTCTAAAGAGTAGCGATGGAAGAGTCAACAAAAGAAGTTGCTAAGGGTTAATAGGGTTCGGCGGTAAACCCAGATGCCGCTTGCTTACAACCAAACCACACTCGTTTTCATGTCTTAATCAAGTGAACCTCACCTGGCTTAATTGACTGCGACGCTGTGGTCAGAAATCTGGCAACAATTCCTGGTAAAAATATTTGTGGTTTCGTGGTTTACAAAAACACGCAACAAAATACCGAACTTATACCTTATCTTTGAAATGCTATCTTATTGATAAGAACAGATAATGTCAGTCACACATAAACAAAACTTCGCTTTGTTCACGGCTAAGGAACTTCCGGTAATGCAAATGGTGTAGACCCTATGCCCATATTAAGATGAACCTCGATTGAATACTTAAAGACTCAAGCGCATACTCAAGGTTAATAGATTGCCTTTCACTGAAAAGCGATAGTTGGGTCCTGAGTCTGAGCTATTGTCGAAAGTTGATAGCCGATCAATCGAACCACTCCAATGTCTCTATGTCATATCACTATTAACAAAACAATTTCAATCTTCTTTGAGCATTCGTCGCTGACATTAATCCTTAACCCGCAGATCAACATTTTCGTCTGCTCAAATTCTCGTCTGCTTGATTTTCTAACCTTATACAATTCGCTTCATATGCACAATACTATTAACTGTAGGTCAAACCGCTTTGGTCCGGATCAGACGCCGAGTTACTCGGCGTCTGACCCGGATCCAAGCCGTTTGCAAATATTACTACGATCGCGACTGGCATGATAAGTTTAGTATTAAACTTGCGACTATTGCGATATACTCAACTGTCGATTTAGTACAATCAATCATGGACAAATATATCTCTCAGTACTTATGCTTCAAACAATTTACCCGACAATGAAAGTTCTTTTTATGTTCTTCTGAAAACTTCAGATCGTCGTCTTTTCAAATCGAAACATTAAAGTTGTCTTCTCTCGAACGAAAAGAAAATGATATATAACTACGAAATTGACTACTGATAGGACGACCGGGTTCCCTCGGCATATGAACTGGATTCAATCAAGTTTGCAAATACTCTACAACATTCATCGAACAATACCGCGGGGTTATTCAGAACTACTGTAATTTCTCCAAATCTTCGATTACTTCTGAACTTAACTTATTTTCCTAAAATATTGTGCAAGAGGATTTTATCATATAAAATTGTATTCTATAACTATTTAGACAGGCAAATAGTGTAGATCGTGATCAGACTGCTCCAGCAGGAGCAGTCTGATCAGGGTCTACACTATTTGCAACCATAGCTGGACGAAGAGTTGGAGTAATACGGTGTCATGATCTATAAGCATGCCACTGCGTATTACAAACGTAACAGCACGGACAATTGACGAGCTGCGCTTCTCTTTCATTTTGCACTCATGATCTGAGATGACAGGGTTTGTCTATGTAGTCCTTTAACTAACAGCATGCTGGGTAATAAATATCTGCTTGCAAGTCGTTTGAAATGCATTTCCTTGCTTTGAAATATTTATTTACCGCGCTAACGTATAAGAAGCTAACCATTTTGTTATACTCCGCAATCTTGGTCACCACTGTATGCCAAAGTCATGTCGTTCGTATATGTGAAGATTCAATAAAGATATAAAGTGTATTTCATACTTTATCACCTGTTGAATAAACAAACGTAGCCAATAAATAATAGGCATTTCCAAATATGAATAAAAGCTTTGACATTTGAATATATTATGCAAACAGTCGGGATCCAGATCTCGATTCAACGTATAACCTGACCGATGCTTAGACTCAATAGACAACAGACAACCAATTTGACAGTATACTCAATTCCACAGAATAGCAGATAAAAACTTGAACCATCTATATTAAGCAGTGTTTACAAAAACCTAACCCTATCTTATGACCACTCATTAGAATCACCTCGCCGAGGCGAATCTAATAAGCCGTCATAAGATAGGATTCGATGCAGAAACCATGAAAATAGTTCATCAGATATCCCCCATTTCGCATATTCTTTTGAAAATTGTATAATGTTACTGTAAAATTACAATTCTAACCAATTATATACTGAGGACGCTTCTCAACCGGTAGATAATTGTCAAAAAATACGCTTCGCATGGGGCCTCTGGTCCGCCCTACTGCCTATGTGGTATTGTTTATCTTATTGTGGAGGTTCAATCATTTAATTGAGGGTATTCGATTCCTCACACAATAGAACAGAGAGAAAATCTGCTAGGGTGAGAACAATAATTTAGAAAATATTTAAAGATTTAAGATACTTGAGTAGCCGCCAAGTACACCGTTTAGTGAAGTTGAGCATGCGTTTCTGGGTCAATATACATGTACATCAAAGTCTATTATCCCGGTGGCTTATAAATACGCTGAGATCACTTTTCACAACATATATTTGAGCTCCAGTTAGGACGCATATTTAAAAGGCTTAATCTTGATTTCTCTACGAAACCCTACGTTTGTGACCACTCATTAGAATCGTCTCTTTGAGACGATTCTAATGAACGGTCACAAACGTAGGGTTTGTTGGCGAAATGAAGAAACTATGACGGAATGGACTTGATTTATACACGCGTAGCATGATCCCTGTATTTATGCTTACAGCTAGGTTAAAATATAGCACCAATCATAAAGAATTCCGAACTGTTTTGCAACGAGATATGTCAATACTTTACAAATGTAAATATAAATGCATAACCTATATGTGCAAAATTCTGCGATGTGATTCAGAATGAAATTAGATGTATTCCCTTTGATGAAAAAAAGTTGGCCCGATTTAGTATCACGATGCCGTAAAACCCAATCCGTTTTTCATACATTTCGAGAAATTGTAGATAAATAAATTAAAGTGCCAAAGCATAGTTTCATACATAAGTGTCAATTTGAAATGTTGAGAAATCAAAACGTGGACGATTCTTATGCATGGGCAAATGTGTTACAGTACCTTCGATAAATACGACCAAAGATGGAATGCAAGAACAATGGGGCCGAATCAATCACAGGGCCGAATCAATCACAGGGCCGGATCAATCTCAGAATGACCGTAGAAGCCAGACATCTCTGGTGCTAAATATCGGTTAATGCGACCCAACGCCATCAGATGCCAATCAGCGTATAAATCCATATTAATAGGCTAATTGGCCGCTCAAGCATCACCGGTGCGTTGGTTTGCAAAGTGGGTGCCTGGGAACATGGTTACGAACACCATCAGCGGCGAATCAACTATGTCCAGGTGTACGGAGCGGCATTCGTGCCAAGAATGTTCCTGGTAATTGACCTTTGGCACTACACTGAACAAACATTGACATACCTTTACAAAACAGTTTGGATTAAGATGCGACGCAGAGTAACTCGGCGTATCATCAGAATCCAATCTGTTTACACCCATGTATCAGAACTGGGAAAAGTAGATTTTTCTCCAAACCGCGTGACAGACGGTCTTCTTTGAAAACGTTCTTTCACTCAGAATACTAGAGATCAAACGCTGGCCAGTGGTAGACTGGTTCTTTTTCTGGCACCATACTTTGATAAGTGCCTACAAAGAAAGGCATTTCTGCGAGCAGATAGCCTCTGGTATTCCGATATAAAAGATTGCCGACCCTTTCATGCAATGGATATAGATTCTATTTCTGATTGCCATCCACGGGACATGCTTGATGTTAGGATTTAACAATTTTGGCGTCGTAGTGGCCTAAAAGCACCATTGTAAATAGTGCAGTCCCAGATCAGACGCGGCCTTGAAGAGGCGGAGTCTGATCAGAGGCTTCACATTTTGCATCTTCATTTAGTCACGTGATAAAAGTTTGTGCAAAACCAATGCGGTTTTATTTATCTACGTTATTAATTACTGGAATATATTTGATCTTAAAATTATTGCAGCCGGCGACTTAAATTAAGCACAAGTTGGGCTAAAGACATCACAAGAAGACCAGTATAAATATGTTTTAATGCAAGAATAAAGCCTTTGACAAAACGATGCTGTATATACTTTATACTTGAAGCTTTAAACGTCGATGAAAAGTTGTTATCGCAAAGGACAAGTCTCGTATTGACAACGTGGTCAAGCCGAGATTTACGATCGCCATTTGACCCCTGACTGCCAGCCGCCTAATCGTGATGGAGTGCTTTTGAAGATGGAGAGAGCCAATCAATACCTATATGAGATGACTTTTAAGATACGGCGGTCAGCTATTGAAATATGAGAGTTGGCCATTTGCTAGATACATTGTCCCTATGGGGCGATATTATCGCTGAAACTACGAACATTAACTAGAATGATGTACAGTCGAACCTTGCTATATCAAAGTTGAACTATTTCTATAGGTTCGAATTATCCGAAGCTCATTTTCGATTTGGAAGTTCTGGTTTTTCGAAGTAATATAAAAAGTTCCCCAATTTCGACACGTATCCACGAAGTAAAAACGCATGTGTTAGACATGATTCAAGTTGCGACCAAAGAGCATGCCTTCGATGTAACCGAGTCTAAAATAAAGCGAACCTACTGTATGCTGATTTTAATTTCATCGGATTTGACGGGAGATGTATAAGTTTAATTTACCACGGGAGATGCCATTAATAAATTATATCTGAACGGGTGCCTGAAATTACAACTAATCAACACGGCGCGACGATTTATGTTGAGAGTTAAACACATTATAATTTATGACTAATGTTTACAATTAGTAAGTAATTGGGTCGCAGTCAAGAGCGATACACGATGAGTTTTAATCAATTAGCGTTAAATATTCACAATGGTCAAACGTGGATGACCATCGCTCGCATGGTCCCCAAGAGCCCGTGGAGCAATGCCGTGTACCGCATTCATTTAACTTCCTAGTACTAAAATCAACTGATCATTCCACAGGGATGTAAAAATAACAACAGTGTATTCAGTTTCACTCATCAACTTAAGTTGATGAGTGAAATTGAATACACTGTTGTTATACCTACGTTAAGTATATGAGTGAAACATATACACTGTTGTTATACCTATGTTAAGTATATGAGTGAAACATATACACTGTTGTTATACCTATGTTAAGTTGATGAGTGACATTGAATACACTGGTGTTATACCTACGTTGAGTTGATTAGTGAAACTGAAAACACTGTTGCTATACTTAAGTTAAGTTGATGAGTGGAATTGAATACATTGTTATTATGCTTACTTAAGTTAATGAGTGAAACCGAATACACTTTTCTTCGTATTAGTGTCTGTTCAGTGCGTGCTTAATTCTGTATGTGGGGATACAGTGGGGGAACTCCGTGTGAGGGTTTATCGGGGGAACTCCATTATTTACAATTTAAACTCTAATGTAACAATGATTTCCAAGGTCTTCTGCTACCCAATAATATGTTCAAAAGTTCATCTGCTACCCGACAATGTTTCCAAAGGTCATCTGTTACAGAGCATTCAAAAGTTGTATAGGGTTAAATAAACCTACTATCATGTCATGCCACTTTTGAACGTGCTGAGTGCGAGATTCTATCATTGTGACCGAAGACATTGAATATTCAAAGCACAAACAACAGCTATAGATCTACCCGTGCGATTCTGTCAGAACTCGTGTGTTATGTCACCGCGAGTCAAATCGAGCAGAGTCACGCGGCGGTGTGCCAGAAGATTTACAGCATCGTGCCAAGTACACGAACCTGCTTTTACAATTTCAAAACCTCTATCTGATTTGGAAGCGATTCGACAACTGACGGTTATTTTTGGCACGAAGTCGTCCTAATTTTTCGTTTGTGATTTGCCACTGAATCACCGGGGCTGGTGCCAACTATCTTGACAATGCGTCATTCAAGAATAAACCTAAATAAGTTCTTACAGTAGTGGTCACCATTCATGGCTATGTGTGAATCCGTCCACACAATGTTATGAACTAGACTTAATTCTTTGTCACATCGAGTTATTGCAGTATGGAAATACTTGTCTGAATATATACCGGTAGTCAAGTTTTAAAGCTATATTAAAAATATGTTTGTATGGAAAGACGGTTGGGCACATCAGTGATATATTAAGAACGTTTCAAAGTTTAACCAGAAGTGACGGACACAAAAGAGACGACAAGGGGCTTAATGAAAATCCCTGATACCAAAACAGTACCAAAACGGTGTGAGAACATTGCTAGAGGGCGAATACAATATAACCACCTCCATACTCTTGCATTTATATTGAGTCGTACAAAACACACTGTTATTTTTCTACAAATGTATAAGCCACTGTTTAATCTCAAGTGTGGGAAGCCTGATGTTGAATCCAAACCTTCATTCACGACCCATCAACTCTTGAAACAAAATTCCTGATACTTGCTAGAATTCTTCAATATACATGTGCCAAAACGGTACCAAATGTTTCGACAACAATAATGCATGTAGCTACGTTAATTCGAACCAACCTCCTATTAATATGCATTCCTAAGAACCCGTACAACTTAACGAACGCGCATACGTCATTATGCTATTTATAGCAGGCTTTATGGCGGACATTACCATAGAAAACACTTAAAACTGAAACTTATAGTGATATAGCAGCATTTATATTGTTTGCCAAATTGTTCCCCGTGTCAAGTTTGGATTTTCACTGCTTGAACCGCTTGCGGTTTCAACATTTTACATCTGAGACCAGAGCCGACGAGTGCAGTACTGGAGTTTATTAACCGTTCCCTCCATAAGCTAGTTTTAGACTAATCCACAAGGAAAGAATCTGATGAAAAACATAAAAACTTAAACATAAGAAAAGTCCCGTTTTTGAATTGTATTGAACTCATTGTGGGAAATGAAGCATTTGCTCGTAACGAGCAAATGCTACATTTCCTACAATGTTTTCAATAGTCAACAGTTACAGAGGCGTTAGAAGGTGTTTCTGTGGAGGAGAGGGTGACATTGTTGGTTCTACAGGTGTCGCTTTAATCATATAAACGCATCATGCGTCATACATTTTTGAAGAGGTTTATAGGCAGAAAAATCGCTTCGAAAAAAGTTCTACCGATTGCGTTGTTCATCTTAATCATGTATGTATAAGAGCCAAACAAACAGAAAAGCAACCACCTGGAGTTTTTCAGCCTTAATATAACACGCGAGCAGTTCGAAAAGACGCCTCGTTGCCGAGGTAGATATGCCACAGGTGGGGCTTTACTGTTTGCAAAAAGTGCCCATGCATCCCAACCGGAGAAAGACAATTGGAATCACTTTAATAATACAAGAGAAATGAAAAATACATCAATATACGTTCTAACCAAGCAGACATTTCGTGAATGTCTTGAGATTAATTGAAAATTATCTGACATAAAGTTGTAAGAGAAAAAATAGATTTTCACATAAACGAACGGTGAGCAAGTGCATAACTTGATTAATTTTAAAGATTTTGCAGTAAAACGCCAATAAGCTGACGCAATTGCTAATCAATCGCAAAGAACACACATAGAGGCGTTAGCGCTAAAATAACGTATGTGCCACTTTTCAAAAACGGCACATACGTTTTTTAACGTAACCGAAGATCTACTACATGAATAGTTTATACATAGCACAATGACATATCAGAAGACAGTCATACCATTGGGAGAAGTCCATCTTTTTTTTACTCCCTCTAATACCTCATACATAGGTATGCTTTGTGTAAATAACAGTATAACACTAAACACAAATTCATGACCAGGACTCCAGAGGCATTAACTGAACAGTTTATGGAATCGATCAATATCCTTTTTTACAACATGCAAAGGCCATGTAATTTTTTATTTAATAAAATCTACCAAACAACTCTACTGTAAATGTTTATGCATAAGGGTAATTTTTATCCAGAAAAAAGGGGACAAGAACATATAAAAATGATGAGATACTGCTCTTAGGTTCAAGAATGATTACAGTTGAGGTGTTTTGATGGCCTTAACAGCGAAACTTCTTCTCGTAATATTACAAACCACCTGCCAAAGTTGAGTTCAAAAGTCATGACCTCATTATACACAATTTGTATAGCATGGAGCATGAATACGTTGGGCGCCATTAACATTCCTTATCTAAAAATACAAGAAAAATATGAATACGCGATATTATTTTTATTTTTAATGAGGCATGCTGCCCAATTTTAACTGAACAATAGCGCTCATTGTATGAACAGATAGTAGAGCTATTATATATATAACGGTCGATGGGGGAGAAATTATGTTATCGTTTACTACATAGACGCCAACTAAATTCAAATACATATATACGCAGTTACATGGTAAATTCAACAGTTTATAATACGAGCGCCAAATAGTTTGAAAGCAGATGATATGTCCAGGCAATATTCGGCGTCTGACCCGGTACCAACACTAGTTCTACTATGTTTCATGAACAAAGCGTATTCAATGGGAGAAGAAAAACACATTAGCAATTGTACCATGGTGTGCTGTCGCTTGAGTTAGGTTACATACAAAACGAAAAATGAATTTTAAAATTACTTACAAGATTTTCCTTTATAATAAAAGGAAAAACGTTGTAATTTAGCATCTGAAAATTGAAAAAAGAGTGACTTTTCAATAAGATAGTCTTTGGTTGGAACTTAATGACATGATCTTTAAACATTGACTTATTTGCGGGAGTTTAGAATTCAAGTGGGGGAGGGGGTATGTGGGTGGGGCAACAGGGTGGACGGAATAAGGTATTATGATATCATATTGTAAACCGCTATTCTTTCAAAACCCCAAAACATGTTTATAACACGAAATTTGATAAAATTTGCAAACAGTTTAAAGCCATAATCAGACATCGACGACATTGATGTCTGATTTGGCTCCAAACTGACACATTGTCTGAAAACATTTTATTTCTTAATTTATTTCTATTCTATTGTTGTTGACATTTAACTCTTTACCTCATATATAAACGGTATTTTCACGTCTCTGTAGTACATCTACCTGACCTTTGAAAATATTGGGGGAAATGGAACATTTACTCATAATGAGCAAATGCTTCATTTCCCGCAACATTTTCAAAACGATTCGAAATTAGCATTATTATTTCTATTATAATTATAATTAGCTACCATTTCATCAGATGATTTCGTTGGAGACGAGTCTAAAATAGCATATTAGGTAATGGGTTTAACCCTTCGCCTGCTACGAAAATTGTCGTCTGCTGAAAATGTCGTCTGCTTCATTTTTAAATATCGTCCGA
>JAULCE010161867.1:0-11813 GCA_032359355.1 Macoma nasuta | reverse complement strand
TCCTTCTGTATTAACCCTTTCCTCCACAAACCATTTTACACTCATCCACAAGGAAAGATTCTGAGGAACAATATGAAATTCTAGGCAAATGAAAAATGCTATTTTAAAATTGTATTGAAAGCATTGTAGGAAATGGAGCATTTGCTTGTAACAAATGCGCCATTTCCTACAATGCTTTTAATACAATTCTGAAGTAGCATTTTTGTTTGCATAAAATTTTCATGTCATCAAATTGTACAGGCACTAAAAAGCCCTTCAATTCTGTGGAGGAAAGGGTTTAGTGTTTTTTTCATACTCTTTCATTTCTTAAGCATGCGGTTGTCATTGGGCATTAGATATTGATTGCAATTGTTGGTTATTCCATGTAATTATGCTGTATACACAGTATTTATTCTTGTTTTATTTATAGCTGAACACTTGGCATCCTTAGTAATTATTGTCTTAAACCCCATACTGACTGTAGTACAGTAAACCCCCTCTAATGTGGCCACTCAATGAAGAAGCATGGAGGGTTCTAAAGACAGGTGGTAGCTTAATGTGGGAGCTTTCTGCATTACTTTCGACCTGTATTAAGCTACCAGTTGCCACGAATGCGTCCAAATTGGCAATTTAAAGTGGTCGTGTTTAAAAGGGGTTTTACTGCACAGTCATACCTGTCTTGAGCGGCCAACAAATCTGATATAGTGATTATTAATGACAGATGGTTACTTAATGCAAAACAAAAGTAATAAAGTAAATAATGTTCTGCATTAAGTGTCTACCTTTCATAACCATTTTAGAGCTGGAAACCAGTTAAATATTTCATTTGTAAACAGTGTAGACCCAGATCAGAGGGCTCATTGGGGAGCCCTCTGATCAGGGAGCTACACTGTTTGTCCTACTTTCATATTGAGGGGAGAACATCCCTACGATGTCAATATGAACTAGTCATAATTCAAAATTGGAACGGTCCATTTGAAAATTTAGCATTACAAGGGTTAAAGATCACAAATGCCTCTTATGTTAGCGCCCGCTCAACACATGTTTGACCGTATATGACTAGATACTCCTTCACAAATGTGAATGAGTTACAATAGTCTTGCACCAAGCCATGTTTTATTCATGATGTTTTACTCAGAACCTGGAAGTCTTAACAATTTGGATACAATTCCAATACCTGTGTTTTGTGGTGCTTGATTTTCTTAATCTAACAAAGTATATTTTTCAATTTTTAAAAAAATTATAAAATTGTATTTGCCAATTTCATGATTATTATAGCAGCTTGTGTAACAAGCTTCTATTTAGTTGTCGCAAATTTCTAAGCCGCACAACACAATTGAAAGTAATCCCTCAAATAATATGCCATCCTCTTGTTCTCGCTCATTCAATTAGATTGCTAAACATAGTATACTTATGGAAACTAATATGCATTCAAAGAAATGGGGAAAAAATTGCACGCATTGCCAAAAACAGCGATACTATTTTAGTTGAACAACCGAGTGTAATAATTTCACATAAATAAACAAGTGGAACAACGCCTGTATTTTTATTAGTACTCCCTCTAAATAGTTCCATCCTCATGCACCGAAGTATTCAAATTAAATGCTAAACAAAGAAATGCGTATGTTAAGCAGTGTTCTGCCGGGACCGCGATTCTGCGATATTGTCTAAAACAAATTGAGAATGTCACGCTGTCAAATTGTCAAATGCGTAGATGAGATGTATGTCCCGGACAAACTTCTGCCAGTTGTATTGGAACACTCTTGTTTTTTTCCTCCAAAATCAAAACTACCGAGATATTGCGATTGCGCAACTATTTGAGCCAATCAAAATCATACCCAGAATCCATCAATGTAAAGAGACAATATGGTGACAAAGTGTGTCAAAGAACAGAAACCACGATAGATTTTAAGCTGTTTTGGCCAAATCAGCGGTTGAAATGGCAAATCAACAAACAAAATCAAAACGTTTTATAATCCGTTGATCTCCCAAACGCAGTCACCTGTCATAAAGACTTCAAATGCGCATATTTTCACTAAAAAGACCGGTGAGACTGTGCATTTACTTAAATTACTGACCTGACGAAAACAAAGACTTCAAAACCACAAGATAATATCGTCACACAGACAGTGCTGGAGAAGAACAATATTTTCTTAACTTCTCGGAATTCCTAGCTGTAAATATGTCTATATTTCAAGTTCAGTTAAATAACAGTTTAAACAGTCCAGTTGAAATCTGGTTTTCACTGACGATTTAAACCAAGGAGAAACAGTTTTGATTAACAAAAAGCACGAAGTGAACATTTAGCTGTTATGTAGTACAAGTGAAATTTGGCATCAGGATTTTGATAACAAAGCAATGTCTCAATTGTGTTTGAAAATGTCCCTTTCTTTTTTAGCACTGGTGAGACGACTGTCCCCCTTTTCTACCATGCATGATTTAAAACATGAGTACTGTCAGCAGTACTGATTTCTTTTTTGACCGTTCAATAGGCCCTTTAGGACTTTGATTATAGAGTAGTAAACCGGAAAATACGCCATATTTAATAGCAACTGACAGTGCAGCGAACCTCTGGACCGTATTTCAAATAACTTTTAGTACTATACATGCATAATGGATGGATGATCATTCTCATGTGATCCTTAATCTCCCTAACCAGACACGTCTTAGCCCTGAGCCTGCTACGAAAATTGTCGTCTGCTAAATATGTCGTCTGCTTCGTTTTTAAATATCGTCCGATTTTCTTAAAATTGAGTGAACCTATTGCCTGAGTGTCAAACAGCTTGGATCAAGATCAGACGCCGAGTTACTCGGCGTCTGATCTTGATCAAAGCTGTTTGAATAATCTCCTTAGTCGCGAATAGCAGGCTAAGGGTTAAACGAGCTGTCTGATCATTTTATAAACTGTTTGCCTGCTGGAATCGGTTGGGCCAGAGTGTTTTCTAGTTGTGCAATGAAAAAGAATTGTCGTATCTATAAGCTTGATTTAATAAAATAGTTGATTGAGATTCAAAGAGAGTGGATTCTTTACATAAATGGGTCACGTCACGCGAAAAGGGGCACTAGGAAATGTAGCCCAAGATCAGCCCCCACGTTACTAACGTGGCGGCTGATCAGGGTCTGCACTGTTTGCAATCTTAGACGACATCTAATACTACCTTCAAATGATAATTTCGCTGACTAGATGCTGGAATAATAGCGACGACAAAGAGCTGAGTCAACGCTTTTTGGATATGTTCGAGTGCCCTTTCTCCTGTGACGTCAGCCAATTACTGACGGTGTTAAATGCTAACGTAGAGAAACACAAACAACCAGTCCTCTTAACCAGAAGTGGTTAGCGTTTCACAAACTAACATCGTATAAAGAATCAGATAGAGGAAATGTGCTGCCTTTAGTTGACATGCAGGGAAAACTAAATTTTGAAAAAAGGGGAACATGTAAAATTTTGAGGGAAACCCTTTTTGGTGGAAGACAAATTTCAAATGAGGCTTTTGATGAAGATTTCAAAAGAGATACAGAAGATTGTTTTGAAGAACTGAAACAAAAACGGATCGAAGAAGATGAAAATGGTTTCCTGAACAGAGGCATAACGCAAAGTGAAGTGGAAGCTGCCATTAAAAGGTTGGAATGTAATAAAGCACCAGGACCTGAAAGCATAAACCCTGAACTCTTAAAACGGTAATAAAACTCCAATTAAGGCAGTTACTTCCCTTTTCCATTTATCCTTTTCAAGTGAAAATTCCCAACAACATGGAAAGCAGCAAATGTGAAATTCCTACAAAAAACAGGAAAGGAAAATTACAATAAAGCCGTTTCATATCGTCCAATTAGATTAACTAGTGTTCTTGGAAAATGCATGAAGCGAATTATCTCCAGATTGTATAGTTATTATATTATAAATTATAAGATGAAGAGCAAGATTGGTTCAGGAAAAAAGAGGAACTACAGAAGCAGTACTCCGACTGGTACACGACATATCAGAGGGTCTAAATAACAATCAAATGACAAGTGCAGTGTTTGTAAACATGGAAAAAGCATTTGATACAGTATGAAATGACTTGATGGTGAAACAGTATATAATGGGCATTACCGGTCCTATCTGGCATTGGATAAGTGACTTTCTAATAGAAAGGAAAGCTAATTGTTGCCTTGAGAAATTTTCAACAGATTTGGGTTTACCTCAAGGATCTATCTTGTCTCCTCTCCTATTCAATCTTTACCTCAAAGACATATTCACTGAGGTTTGCAGTCAAATGGTTTGCAGATGATGGGACTATATGGAGGTCTGGTGAGGACCCACGAGAAATACAAACGACCTTGCAGACGGACCTTGAGGCAATTTCAAAACAGAAATTGAACATTGACAAAACTGAGTTTTGCCTCTTCAGAATGTCGACTGCTGAGACTGAAAATACAACCATAACACTGAAATTGAAGGATAAAGCACCGAAGAGAGTACAAGAAACAAAACTTCTTGGCATAATTCTGGACGAAAATCAAACCTTTTCTGATCATCTACAGTATTTTGAAACAAAATCATATACAGCACTAAGTTTACTTATTTTTGTAGCAAAGTCAGAGAAATGTTCAACTGAAAACATGTTAAAACTATATAAAAGCCCTGTTCTACCACATCTGGAGTATGCTGCGTCACTGTGAGAATCGGGGAAAATGTCCAGACACTAGACATAATTCAACGGAAAGGGTTGGATATATGCATAGGAAGCATTGGAACAAACAGCTACGAGGCCCTGGAGGTACAGGCTGGTGTTCTACCTCTTGATCTCCGTAGAGAAGTTTTGGATATACGGGAATGTTCTAAAATCATGACAAAAGATGATTTGGCGCCTATCAAAATCAGCCCTCCAGATGTAGAGATTTACAAGCTAGCCAGTACAATAAAACAACGCCTATAACGAGAATGTTAGACCAAGTAAAATACATGGATTCCCTCACAGTGGTAGAACTCAAATGTATTGAGCCAGAATTTTAATACCTGGAAAGTCTACCACCAACCAGAAGATAGCCCACATACTTGGAACAACCTAGGCTTATCCAAGACCAGATCTGCCCATCAGATTGAAGAGGCCAAGGGTATTATTGAAGATCTACTTATGAAAGATGAAATTGATACAGCCATTGCTTTCACTGAAGGCTCCTGTCTGGGAATTTCCGGTCCTTGTGGTTCAGGATCTTGTGTTTTCTTACCCAGCGGAGATAAAGTAGAGTTAAAACAACCTGTATCCGAGCTAACGAGCATTATGGTAGGATAAATGGTAGCTGTGAAAATAACATTGGCCTTCATCCTCGATAAGATCAAGAAAAGACCAATCAAAGCTGTCCACACCCTTACTGATAGTCAAACTGCTGCTGGTATACTAGCATAAGATTGGACCAGTAATGCCTATTTACAGTTGTTTTACGACACAAAACAATTATGGTCAGTACTTGAAGGAAAGGCTTTAAAATGAAGTTGGAGTGGACCCCAGGACCATGGAAGGTAATGATGTAGCTGACAGACTGGCAAAGGAAGCTGCAATGGAAGAAGAAGAACTTCCGGAAGAATATGCTCAATCTGTCACTCAAACAGATATAAAAAGGTGCATGCAGCGCTGCCCTAATAAAGTGGCAGCGGCGCTGGGATTTAAATTAAAGGGGCAGAAGTCTGTATGAGCTCAAACAGAAAGTAACTATGAACAGGTTGGATTTCAGTGGCCTGAGCAATAAAATCTGCTACTGCATCTTCGAAGTGGGCACTGCTCTCATCAGAACAGATTTGGCAGAAAATCCGTGGTACGATTGTGGGAGCCTCAGAGACAGTTGAGCATTGTCTTCTACAATGCCCCTTGACTTCTGACAAACAACAACAATGGCAAATAGTATATACCGTGCAACAGGACTTCTTCCAACCGATCTGAGTTTACAAATACTACTAGGAAATAATAATAAATGGGAAGAGCAGAAACCAATGTTTAATTCCCAAGTTGATCAATTTTTGTCAAACATAAACAGTTTTCGAAAGCAAAACTAACATTCTGTACTTCACTGAAATGCACATAAACATTGTACATTATACCATGTGGAGATATTTCGGCCTTTTGGCTTAGAACAACAATAAATTCACTTTTGTCAGATATAGATGAGTTGACATTAGAATAAGGATAACTGCGCCGTATTTGAATATTTGCGGAAATTATATCGGTGGTTCATATGTCGCAAATAGCCCAAAACGGATGGGGCATACATAGGTCAAGCATCTCTGACGCGTCGCATGTAAAACTAAATCCACCGATAAACGTCCACAACTCTTCAACAAACGGCGCAGTTATCCCCTAGATTTATCTACGTGGAAATAGTCGAGAGGAAAGGATACATATCTAGTAGAAAAACCCATTTTTGTTATGTTATTCCTCAGTAAGTCTGTGACGTTTTATATTGATATTGATATTGATTATTTCTTGCTTCAGATCTTTGACCATATAGCCGTGTGCCTCCAAGCTTACCTCAAGGAAGGGGAGTTTCCTTCAGATATGAAATTGTCACTAGGTAAGCCCATTTTATAATGCATGAATGCATACGTGCACATTGTATTCGGGAGTATTATAGCGTTATAAATAGCCCTCTACTCAACGGACTATTTTTAGACAAATCCATAGGAAAAGAATCTGATGAAAAATAAGAAAACATAGACAAAAGAAAAGTGTCATTTTGAATTGTATTGAAATCATTGTAGGAAATAAAGCGTTTGCTCATAAGAGCAAATTCTCCATTTCCTACAATGTTTTCAATAGCTATCCGTTACAGAGGCGCTTAAACGCTTTTGGGTGGAAAGAGTTGAAGTAACGCGTTCAGAACCAGAATCGTAGAAGCTGGAAAACATTCTTGAACTATTGAATCAGTCTCGAAAAGGAAAATGTGAATGAATTCAAGCTCTGGTGGTGTGCCTTTGTCAAATAACAGCATGGATCAGGAGCCAAGATCGAAACCGAATCGGAGATGAATAGAAGCGTTATTACTGTTTCCGTTTTCGTTGTGATATATCGAGCAGTACGTAATTTGATTAAATTTACACAGGAATCGGAATCAACCCGGAATCGATTCGTGCATCGTGTGGTTTCTGAAAGTTCTGAGTTCGAGCGAAACCGGTTAGATAACGGTCAATTTAGTTAGTGTTTTGTACTGTGTGGTTTCTGACAGTTTTGAAACGGTGTAATCATCGATGATGCGCTGAATTGTTCTGGATAAGTGCGTTTTTCACGCAATTTAAACGAACGCCCGTTTCGAAGGTCAATACTTTTAACAGCTGGGGGAGATTAATTCAGGGAATCGATTATTAGACAACGCCTACATGAGCAAGTTCTTTTATGCCTTACATGACGTGGGCTCGGTTATTGAATAAATTCTATAGCAGCATTTAAACAGTTATGTGAATGCCCATAAAAAAGACCTAATCCCGAAACAAGGCTTTATAATTGATTCATTGGTACGGATTAAACAGCATGAAATAAAAGTGTACTGACTAAATATAGATCAGTCAGTTACAATGGGAAATAAAAGAATATAATTAAAACTTTAATTTTCGTTATATATTTATGGGTGACCCTTCTTTAGAGAAGATGGCCTACGAAGTTCAAAGTTGATATACGTGTATGTGTTTCGGCAATGATGCATTACAAAAAGTTAAACTCGTATGTTTCAAAGTGGGATCTATGACCATGAATATAACTTTCAACTAAATTTGGTTTCAAGCAGATAAGATATTTAAATTTGTACTCAATAATCATTCAGTCCCATACCATCATTAACTGGCTAAAATCGGATGGGGCATACATAGGTAAAGTATCTCTGATTGGTTTGATTTGAACTCTAGTGGGCGGATGATGACTCGCCTTTCAGCTCGCCGTTAGCCCCGCCCACAAAAGTTCAACCAAACAAACAAAATACAGATATTTTGACAACATCCAATACAATGTGTGCGGCATGACAGAACAGCCTGGAGATCAGGTGTAAGATCTAGCCGCCTGCTGCCCACCCCGGGACCAGGGACAACTGCAGCAGTTGAAAAATAAAATTCAAGTCAAGTCAAGACACATCGTCAAGCTTTTTATGGCAGAATATTGACGTCATCACTGTTAGCCCTGTTGGCACCAAATTAAAAAGAATATGTTGATTGTAATAGCTTAGGATCAAATATTAAAACGAAATAAATAACAGAGATAGGTTAAGTAAACTTAGGCTTTACCGAAACTCTAATTGTTTGGCTTAATTACTTTGCCAAACAGTAAAGTCCTTGAAAAGACACCGCCTTTAAGGCGGCGTCTGATCTGAGACTGCACTGTTTGCATTTTCGAGACGAATTGAGTTGCCTGTGGCGTTGAAGGGGTTCACAAACCAGCGTCATTAGACAATGCACCTATGTTTACGATTGCAGATCGTGTTAACCAGCTATTTTAAACTATCTTTCTCATAATCAACCCTGTCCTCCACAGAAGTGCATTTAAGCGCCACTGTAATAGATGACTTTTGAAAACATTGTAGGAAATGCAGCATTTACTCATAACGAGCAAATGCTGTATTTCATACAATGATACAATGATTTCAATACAATTCAAAAATGGCAGTTGCATGTTTCAAAGTGGGATGTTGCACCACAACTTGAACAATTTCATCTTGTACTTCTCAATAATCATTCAATTACACCTCCCTCCATCACTTACTGGCTAATAAACCGATTGGGAATACATAGTTCAAGGATATTTTGTTTGGCTTGGATTGAATCGAAATTCTTGTGGGCGGATGATGACCCGCCGTACGGTTCTTTGTTAGCCGAGACCACAACAATTCAACAAAACCATAACTCTAGAACGATATTCATACAGCATCAAAGAACGTCTAGCGTTTTTATGTCAGAGTGTTGACGTCATCAATGTCAACCCTTTCGATGCCAAATAAAAAAAATGTCGATTGTAACAGCTTTTGGCACATATATTTTATCGATACAAATGCCAGATAAATAATTAAATAAAAAGCTTTTCCGAAACTCTAATATTCGAATAGACTTAATTATATTGCCAAAGAAGTGAAGTCCCTGATCAAACGCCGCCTTCTGATTTTAAACTGCACTTTGTTTTTTAGTCCAGGTCTTCTCTGTTATTTGTTTTACTGTCGATTTGAGTCGCCTATAGCGGTGAAAGGGTTAACAGTCCAGCGTCTTATCGTGTACCGTTACAGAGAATCTAAAGTGTGAAACATAAGCTTAAAATGTGTCTAATTGAAAATAATGTTTCTCTGGAAATATCTTATACATTTTTTAGAAAGCATTTAAGAATGTAAAATATACCTGTCAAAATTGTGATTTGATTTAATTTGTCACGACATTATAGCGTATAAGTGTCTATTATTCCCACTACTGCTAATTTTAGACATAAATACAACTTGTCCTGTCATAATTAGACATTGCACTAGTGTTTACGATTGCAAATCGTGTACAGCAGCTATTTTAAATTAAGTCTCTCTTTATTGTACGTACTCGAACTGATGTAATGGTCTCCTGTTCAATATGTCGGAAAACTTGCCAATCCTCACTGTGGTAATGCTTTACTATTTTGTTATTCTTTTGGTCATCTGCCGTAAATCTGTAAACAATCGTAACTGTTCTTACAATACTGAAACTAATTGAGTTAACGGTTTTATTGGTTTCGCTCCGATTTGCCGACGGTTCGGTTGCAGTGAAACATAGTTGAATGTCGGTGTAGAATATTTAGTTTTTAGGCCTTCTGGCCTTTTTTATGCCCTCACCATTAACGAGTAGGGCATATAGATTTGCCTTTGTCCGTCTATCGGTACGTTCGTGCGTCCGTACGTCTTTCCATCCGTACGTCCCAAAAAATGATACTTCATGGATATATTATTCAGGTTGTGAACTTATGCACATGGGAATCCGCCCAAAATTAATATTTACGGAGTTATGGGCCTTTATTTTGTGAAAATATGACAATTTTGACAAAGCAGAAGTGGGGGCATCTGTGTCCCATGAACACATTATCTAGTTAAAAGTTAAATTAGATACGACCGACGTCATAAACTAGTTTATTTGTTGGGTATTATGTTAAAGGAATTGTCCCTTAACCTGGAAATATTTCTGTTAGACAAATAATAGCCTATATCGACTCTAGAACACATTTATATATCCTATAGAGGCAATGTCCGTGTAGAAGATGTCTAAATATACTTGGTCTGACCGTCTGGGTCTTCACTGTTTGCCTTGATGGAATTGTCGCATAGTGTCACTTGCTTACATATACATGTTTTAGTACTGTAACCAGGTACTGGTTATGTTACATAGTAAATGAATTATGAGTCTGAATTAGTACTTGCAGTGCTGATCCAGATGACAGGGCTTTTACAGACTTGTGATCTGGGTCTTCTATGTTTGCCTTGATTGTATTGTTGCATTGCAGTGACATATAACTATATTTAACATTGTTTGATTTTGTCACTTGCTTACAGGTACATGTTATAGTGCTGTATTTATTGGGAATACAACGGTGTAAATTAATGATCAGAGCAGTGTTTAGTTGTTTCTGTAGTGTCCATATCTATTGTTCAAAAAGCGCGGAACAAGATATCAGGGCTCCCAGAGCCTTGTTCTTGGCCCGCACCGATGCCGAATCAAGGTTTGTGATTTTATTTTATAACTTTTGATCTAGTCGCCAATATTTGCTTTTCGTTTCGGGAAATGTTGACCCAAACTTGACTATTAAGATGGATTCAAAATTATATTTTAGACCTTCTCCATGATGTGTATTTATGTATTGTTATTTGCTTGTAAAATGTGAATATACCTGTTTCCCATATAACATGCGTTTGTATGTTAACCTAACGGAATAAATGAATGAAAATACAAAAAGTTTAACTAGATCAATTTGAGCTATGTGGCGAAGAACCCATTTACTTTGCACTTTCTAAATATTCATCGGCATATTGATTAGATAAACACTCCTTTTAAACTTTAACCAACTTTTCATTTCTTTTCTAGCTCCGCTAGCAATAAATATTCACAAGCACCTTTTTCTAATCCATTAGAAGAGAATCCACTTACACCTGCTCTGGGCACCCTTTTATATGCGCGGTCACAAAAAACCGCCAAAACATTAAGCTCCGCCTATAAAGTCACGTGGATCTCATGAAGCACGAAAAGTGTAATATCAATCGAGTCGCATGGAATACACGTGATAGTCACATGACATATGTTATGTAAGGTTTTTCCCGCAAATGCTTGAACGGAGAATAGCTGCACAATATTTGTGTAACAAAGACATAAAAGAAATAGTTTATGTAACATCCCCGCCAAATATTACAAATACCAATGATATAGAATTCGTATGGTAAACAATACCATGTCAGCGGAGCATAATGCATTAAATTCGTAGGTATTCACGACACTCCCCGCAACACAAAGTTCTAAAGGAAATAAAAAAAATTAAATTATGATTTAACTTATGTGACAACATACTTTTCTCATTACTACATTAGTTGCAAGTTTCTGAATAACATTTGAAAATACTAAACCTTGCACAAAGATACAACTTTTGATGCTATCGGTAAACGTACTTATCATGTGTATATATATATACGATTACGGGAAGTTAAAAAAAAACCACATACTGTTTCCATTGTCAATTAAGTAAAAACAAACAAACTTAATTAAATAAAGATTTACTCATTGCATGAGTGTATTATCATTAAAAAAGTACTTTTACCGTGTTTCACATTAGATGTCTAGAGTCCTTGTATACATATCCTTGTAAAACCAGTTATACAGTCCTAAGTTC
>JAULCE010161756.1:0-11813 GCA_032359355.1 Macoma nasuta | reverse complement strand
AAAACCGAGTCTGCAATTTTCTCTATATGAATTGGCTTTCTTGCTTTTGAAGGGTCACCCTTTTACAGAATTTGTATGTATCATTAATAATCGATCGTAATATTGCAGTTCTCAGAATTCGTGGGAACATGCTTATTCAAGTTTTTTTTTCTTTCTACAAATAGTTTCGAATTGAATACATGTAAAATGTCTTTACCATTAAAGTTATATTATTATTCCGTATCAACCATTTACCTCATTTTGACTTATCTAGAGCAAACTATGTTTTAATCTTTTATGGAATATTTTCAAAACCACATTTAATTGAGTTTTATCTTGTCCTAATGTTGTCCTATTTCGAAAAGAATATAGGATAATGACGTTATGATCTAATCATAGCATATGAGGTAACTGCTTAACGGTAATTTGTAAATGTGACCGTTAAACACTCTTCTTGACTTTACAAAGTTGGTTTATCGGTTTATACGCCATATGTTACTACAACCGATCATGCAGCGAATCGATCGAAACCAGTAAAACCGTCAATTTATTTTAGTTTTAGTACTATACCTATATTTTTACAACTTCTTGTCGAGTGACTTTCTGCAAAGCTTAAAATGATGCCAAAAATAGCTGTTTGCCTGCTCTGATATAAAAACGCTTGAAACATGCCTACATGCAGTTTGATAATTGTTGTTGTTGGTTTTAAATTAATGAAGAAATCTACCCATTCACAAATATGCAAGATCTTGATACAATGCAATTATTTTCAAAATGTAAGTTTACCAAATCAATATGGTATTTGTAGTTTATATATATGTATGCATACACATGGATAGTTGAAATGAACATGCAGATATGCAAGACGAGACAAGTATTGCATGATGTACTAAAAGCAATGTACTAAAGCTGTCTAATTCATGCCCCAGGCCTACGGTTGTTTCAGCACTTTATGGCCATGTGGAAATGAGCCACAGTTATAGGACTATATACATTAGTTCGAATTATTTGACAAATTCGATTCACAAGTCATTCGAACGAACTGATAACATACGTCCGACCATAATGATTTTTAACTGAAGTTATATCCTTCATAGTTCAGCTGTTTTTAATAAATTGATCTAATTGTCTAGCGGCGCATATTTATTTAGTTCAGCATTGGCGGTGGTGATATTTAATGATAATTATCAAGAAGCGTTTCAAGACGCGGATGATTAATCTCATTTTACTTCTTTATTTCAGGGTATATGGTCCGATGCAGAACGACGATGAGTTTTCGAAGGCCTGGAACTGTGCCCCGGGGTCATTTATGAATAAAGTGAACAAATGCTCGGTCTGGTAGACATGATGACTGTGGATGACAGGACGCTGTTAGAATGGTGGAGAAAAACAAATGCAAAAAGAGAGACACATCAGTTTGACAAACGCATAGTTAATTATATCGAATATTTTTTCCTTTAAAGACGTACATGTACATAGGAGTTATTTCTTCACCACTTACTTCGCCAGTATATTACGTTCTAATCTTACCACGAATTTGACAGTTTACTGCAATTTCATCAATGTCGGCATTCAACACAATTTCTTTTGTATTATGAAATGGTCAACAGATTTTACATAAACAAGTCTGTTAAGCGTTTGCACGGGGAAAATGTATAACTGGAAAGTGAATGCTGAATCGGAATGATCATTTTAGGATACGTATAAGCGTGAACCGTATAAGCCCATCTCGTTCTTTCTCAGAACGTTAATCCCTTTAACATTCAAAAACAATTAATTGAGAAGACAACAGCTTTTTAGCACAATTAGGAGTAGAACACTTTTACTTTTAGATAAATTTGAGATGTGATATTAATTTTGGTATAACCGATAGCTACATCATTGCATAAAATGAGTTTTTTTCTCCAAAAGTAGCATGACAAAACGTATGTTTCTTGTTATTATTATGAAAACATGTAATATATGTATAAATATCTACCTAGCGAAGACAAATGTGGAAAGTATCTGCGATTGAGATTTTCAAATATAGAAGAATGTTTTAATTGTTTTTTTAGCCTTGATGATTAATTATTAAATATAAATTTCTACCATGAATTTCTTTTTATTGACAATTTCGATTATAATGAAAATGAACAATTTCCAATTCATTGATTACAGTTTTAATATAAACATTTATGAGTAATGATGAAAGTAATGTTATGCCATTTGTTCAAACAAAATGCTAACCGGCAATGATTTTAATGAAGTCATAAACCAGAAAGGGTCATGGCAATCCGTAACTTTCAATCCTGTATTTTGCTTCTGATATCTTGTAGTATGCATTTTCAAAGTTATGAACAATCGCCAACAATCCTCGGTGCGCCTGTAGCTTGTTAATATTGAACCTCACTAATGACCTCACTAATGACAATCGTAACACCAGCTTTACACATTCATTCAGAAATCACATGACGCGGTTTTAAATATAAAGTGCACCATGTTTTATGATTATGAACCGGCTAATACACCACTCGATCCCAAATCGGCCACACTGATTTCATTGGGTCCGTTTTTGGTTTCCAAAGCCACCCAAAAAGCACACAAACACATGCACACACATACACACACGCGCGCGCACGAGCCAAAACATATAGAAGAAACACAAAGACAGGTCTCAGACATAAAGCTAGACTGAAGACAGGAGAACTGGCTTGGAACGACCAGTGGCAAAACACCACTTGGGGGGTTTGAACCTTTTGGGGGCGCCCAACCTCACTCTTATCCCATCATCACCCCATCAGACGTACAGTGTAAATATCCCCGTCCGACTACTCAACAACATCACTGATGGCAAAAAAAGTATATGTAAAGAAGAGACCAATCAAAAATCATATCCTAGTTTCGCCAATGATCGATGTATTCAATGACATGTCAGAAATCAGATTGACTGTCGAGTAGCCATCAAGGGGACGACACAATGGGCATAGTAGTTAGACCCGACATACATCTTCCGTTTCCGGCTTTCAAAGTAGTCTTCATTGAGTATTATGGTCTTCCTGTTGTCGAACAAGCGTAGAGGGAAGTGTGATGGCCAACTGTAAAAGGGTAATTTAGTTTCAACAAATTTATGTTTAGTCAATTGTGAAACAACTCTCGACACCTCATTCCTGGTGGAATCCATCGCAACGAGGGTATGAGAGAAGAGCCAGTATTTCCTTTTATATATTCAGCGCCAAACAAGGGAGCTACCGGTACCATCTTTTTACGTCTTTGCTATGACGCAGCCGTGGATCGAACCCGCGACTTCCCGCACTCAAAGCGAACGCTGTTCCTCTAGGCTATTGGGTCGGTAAAAGGGTTGACCACCAAACATGCAGTGCTTTGAAATATTGTCGGATCATAGTCCTTCTTAATGATTGTTTTAATACGTTTTATAAACCAAGTGTGAAAATGGGTATGTCCAGCTTTTTCCGAAGCTTGCAAATCACATCACAATACAACCCTGGGTGTGAAATACCTTGTCGCGGGAGCGCCTTTAAATTACTTGCCAATAAGAGAGTAATTTGGATAATAGAATTAAGAGAAAGTTTTACGAAGTTTGTCATACCTGTATCCTTCCATGTGGAGCTTTTCAGTAATAACACGATTGCGATTATTGAAATCCTTAACAGAAGAACAGGTCTTCCGAATCGAATAAGTTGTGAAATGTAAACCCCGTAAGATGTAGTACGAGAAACATCTCCGTCAAGATGAGGGTAATTTACTATTTGGAAATTAAAGTCATCACTTTTATCAAAGATTGTACAAGAAAAAATTCCGTTGGTAATGGAAAGATCTAAATCAAGAAAGGCTGCTGAAATATCCAAATTATTAGCTTTATTTAATTGAAGTTCTTTAGGGTAAATAGAAGTATGCATTTTTTCAAAATAGGGGTTATCTATGTTAAATACGTCATCCAAATATCGAGATGTATCATTAAATGCATGGATGATATCTGCCTGTGAATCCAGGTTTAAACGTAACATGAACTCTCTCTCATAGCATTACAAAAACAACGACAAGTGGTGCCCAATTCGCACCCATAGGAATACCAATGACGATAAATGACATACCCATAACGTACAAAAATGTAATCCAGAAGAAAGGTGAGTGCTTCACAAACTTCGGAGCAAGTACATAAAATGTAACGCCTAACTTGTTCATCTGTAAAGAATGCAAGTTCATCGTTCAAACTTAAAGAACGTCTCTAATTTTGATATACTTTACCAACAATATGAGAATGACAATGACATTAATTTGGTTTTACTTTGTTTAAAAGGTATCCAAGTGAAAATCATATTTTGAAAATGGAGGCATATCATTGTCTGCACTGTTTTATGTTTCATGATTGGATTTGAAACAGCAGTTTAATGAACTAACACGTTATTATATCTATTTTGAAGCCTCTGTGACTTTTTTTCTGAAATGAAGCATTTGCTCATAACAAGCAGTTGTAACATGTTATTTAATTTTTTAGTAACTATTATTTAGACCATTAAACATTGCAATTTCCTTCTGCGTTCAATTTATGTTTTAATCTGATACTTTTGCTGTGGATAAATCTAAAATAAACATATGATGTGACGGACTATTCATGATAGTGCATGCCCACCTTGTAAGGTAATCCAGTAGCGGCAGCCAGGACTCGGCCCTGAGAGGGTTGTAGTCAGTTTCACTGGGGATCGGACTGTAGTCAAACACAAACACAGAGCCGTGTTGTTTGTTCATGTACTTATTACTGAAGCTCTCAATATCAAGCTGTCAACATACAAAACATAATAATGACACTTAATTATTTTACATTAACTTTCATATAATATGCAATATAAGTTTCTTGTTTTAAAGCCCTAGTTTAGTCCTTCATCATTTGACCCCCCCATATTTGACATCATGCTGTGCACTTGGTCAGTGGAAATAGCATTGCCTGGTGACACCTGGGTATTCCACTGCCACACTTATCTTTGACTGGACAATACCCTCTGCCTTGACCAATCAAATACTGGGAACCGATATGGACTGCTTCCCCTGACCGGTCCAGTAAACATAGGATTGCAAATGACACTGGGGATTAGGGGACCCCGTCAGCTCTCACATGATAAGCTCTCCAGGGGGGCACATTCCTTTAACTAGGCCTTTAAAGAGTTCAATTATCTCAACTCATTAGGCTAATTTCATTCATGATCGTCCCGTACTATTCGTATAACTATAACTCGTATAGCAATATTGCCCTGGAATAAGGTTTCAAAAGCCTTCGCACTAAATGCACAGATCTGATATACGGATGACATTTATATATAGCGTTGCATAAATATTTGTTGGTTTGGGTTTAACGTTATTTCTAAACAAAAATTGCGAGGCCCGGTCCATTACTGGCGAAAAGGAACCCCAGAAGCCGACCTGTTCATTCGGGTATAGGCGGAAATCTCCGTACTACCACCTACCTTACGTAAAACTGCTGGAGGACTCTCCCACGTGAACACCCAAACCATCCCAAGGCGGGTATCGAACCCATGCGATGAGGAAACAAAGTAAATCACTATATCTTTACTCTTATATTAGAACATGGAATACGTTCCGACAGTTTTCCCCATACCTTATTCAATCGAATTTAAAATGTATAGCTAATGCTACTTAAACTATACAGGACTTGTGTCAACATGTATTACTCGAATTGGCTTTTAACCTTTTTCATTTAACAATACTGAATAAACACGCGATTCGTCTCATTATACGCAATGTAGTTAATAGGCCTTTATCAATTCAAATTCGGAAGAAAAATCTCACAGCCATATTAAATGTTGTCTTTAATAAGCAGGACTTAACGCTTATCCTGCTGAATAATGATTTAACATCACTCCTTTCTCTATAAATATTGTTTGAACAATAATACAACTGCCAATCGTGTTTTCATTATGGCAAACAGAGCGACACTGGCTCAAGAAACCACCATATTTGGGTTTTCATTGTTTTATAAGTACAATTAGGTCCGGAATAAGCAGGATAAGAATTTATGCATGGTCACAACATCAACATGGCAAGTTGTGCATGCAATGCTAAATCAAAATATGCTTAGGGACTAGTTATTGACTATAATGCAAAATAACTAGAGCTATAATTATATGAGATTAATAAGCCTACATATTAGTCTTTGCTCTAAAGGAGCAATTTTGATAAAAAAAAATCGGATCACAGTCTCAACATAGTATCAGATCAATGTTTTATTTCTTAAGTTCTGACACAGTACCGATACAAATGTCAATATATTCATCAACATTTATGGTGGTCATATGTTTAAAATTTATTTCAAAATCAACATGGTAAAAGTAGATATGAAGGTCTTGCAGGACATACCACATAAAAAACAAACAGCCACCTGAACAGCACGGAAACATGTAATTTTTCAGCACATTCATACACGCGCACACACATACATACACACGAGCCTAAACATACGCTACATATAAAAGACACACATGGTCAAAAAACAGACATAAATATAGGGTGAAGATAGGAGTACCGCTTTGGAACGGTCAGTGGCAAACACGCCACTGGGGGTTTAAACCGATTTAGGGGCGCCCAACCTCACTCTTATCCCATCATCAACCCATCAGACGTCAAGTGTAAATAAACGGTATACCCGTCCGACTATTAGTAAGTCTAATTATAGAGGCATTAGGAAGCGTAAATGTATTCCTCTGTTGATATGTTGTCTTAATTACGTCGTATTGACAGGATGATTCTCCAATTTGTAGATTTGATTATATATTGGATATCTCAGAGCAGGAATCACATGTTTATCTATTTAAATGCTTTGTTTCATTTCCCCATGTTGTTTGTAAACACCTGGGTTTAATAAAAAACAAATATGTTATGTTATGGATGTATCGGTGACTCTAGTGTTATGTCATAACATAATATGACTTAACATAAACCCATAGCTTCATTGCATACATATGATTCAACAGCGGCATCTGTTCAGGGCTAGACGGTCATGGTTTGTTATATTTATTAGAATTGCATTCTGTTTCAGTCTTCTAAATGAGTATTACCGTACGTTCGTATCAACATAACTATCAAGAGTATACCCTTTACTCGGTATGCTATGTTAAGCATTTGCTTATAACGAGCGTACCTGCAGTTTTGTCAGAACGAGTGTTGCGGACCTGATCTTTGGCGTGGATCGCTACGTTCTTTTGTTTACGGAATGTTCCAGGGTCGGCAGGTTTCTACACACCAGCAGTTTTCCTACATTTTCCATAGTTCACTGTGAGCCAGGAGAGTTTTACTTCCAATCTCAACGTTCTTTGTTTCTCAGTGCTTAACTCCAAACGTTGCATATCTATTCTGCTTGCTGGTCCTTGTTGCGTTTCTCCAGGTTTTCCACGCGGCTGAGAAGCTGGAGGTAGCGATCCTCGCCAATGCTCGTGGTGGTACCCGTGATAGCCCTGACGCCCTGGGTACAGACATCGTGAGAAATAGGGCCACGGAGCAAAGACAATATAACAACGCCATGCCTAGCAGTTCTTGCACTATGAAGTCTAACTATTCTTATCTCATCAAAGCAAGAATAGTTGTAGCTCTTATCTTTACCAACTGTGCGCTGGAAAAAGGTCGTCTGCTGAAATTCTCAACTGCTTGAACAAAGCAGAGTGTCTGATCTAGATACAAATTGTTTTGTAGTTGTCATTGTTCTATTCAATAAATGTTTTTCCGTTATTCTGCTGAAACATGTGTTGGCTGATTGAACATTCGTCTGCTTCTTTAAATCCGCGCGTCTGATCTGGATACATATCGTTATGCATATGACGTTACTGCATAGAACTAATGTGATCAGGAAATGGATTGCACTGCGCTATGTGTCAGCACTGTATCAGAATGTGGGAAGGGACCTTAGCCTGTTCCGGCTGCTTTTATTGCCGGCTGCAGGAAGTGTCGTTTATTTCATTTTTAACCTTATAATGCGCCAATTAACTCTTCCCGGATTCAGGCTGTTTGAAAATATTGCTATAGTCGGATTAGTATGATAAGGTCAACATATTTATACGTGGTCTTTCTATTTCATACCTTATCTCCCTTGGTTTGAAGTAGGTAAAAAATTGCGTAAGGGGCACTTGATTAACCCTTTACTCCATACATAAGCCTTTTGACGCATTGGTAGCAAATCACTCTTGAAACATTGTGATCAATAAACATTTGCTCGTTACGAGCAAATGCTTCATTTCCCACCATATTTTTGAAGACATTGAAGTTCCGTTTGCCATTAAGTTTTTTTCCTTTTCATTACATGCTTTCTTTGTGGGTGAGTCTAAGAAAAGCATATGAAGTAAAGGGTTCAGCCTTTCGCTGTCATTACAAACAGTATAGTCCCATATCAGACGCCGACTACGAAAGGTGTTGTCTGATAAGGGACGTCGCTGTTGGTAATGAATCCTCGGCAAAGGATGGGGAAATATAATCATAATTATCAATTATTTATTTTTCGCTGTGTTTAATTTTGCTAAAAATATTAAAATACTATTATAAGTACCGACGATGGTTTGAATTAGGCGCTTCGACACTTACCTAACGCAAAAGTAAAACATGATACACGTCAAGTCATTTATAAGTATAATATTACCAGATCAGATGCCGAGCACCTTGGCGTCTGATCTGGCTCCTAGCTTTTTGTATACGTTGGCCGTGTCTAGAGCCTAACGCGCTAATATCTTGAATTTTGTTAGCTTTAAAACGGTAAAGATTAGAGTTGCTCCCAAGGGATTATGCATTACTCGTAATATGTAACACGTGTTCTGTTTTCTTAGTTGAAGAGAGAGGTATGTTCAGATCTACAAACTAGAGTCTAGTTTACACTTTTAATGTCACAAAATCCAAATCTTAAATCAAGTAAATTGGCCTCAATGTTTGATTGAACTTTCTCACTGCTGTTCACTTCCCTGCTACCTTTATATAAGCTCTTATTCTATTATTAAAATAATAATGTTCAAAATCGCACTGCATCATTCATGGGAGTCAAATACCGAAATATCTAGAAAAAGGCCCGGTACGAAGTAAACATCGCTTTATATACTTGGCTAAAAAAGGCGCTGGGCAACTTGACCCCAGCAGATCCTAAGCCTAGCTCCCAAATATGGTTCATAACAATGTCCATGGTAGGATTTAAAATAGGATCTATCCAATGGAAATATACATTCAAAAATCGTTATCTCGAATATTCAGTTAAGTCGGAATAATCCATGCTTTAAGGGTCATTCTACCAGCTGTTGTGTTGATTGATAAACTCAACATATCCTCCGACAGGAAGGCATTTCGGTGGTCATTTGTGGTATCGGTGATTTTATCTGGCTCTCCGACCAAGTTCATCCCATATGTGTTATATTGGGTTCATGTTCAGGAATACAGCAGATCAAGGCAACATGTTAGCGTTATTCTGAGCAAGGAATTGTGCGATTATACGTGCTGTGTGAGGCATTGCATTGTCATGTTGAAAAGTTTCAGGCCCTTGATTCGACATGAATGGTATTAGGGTACTGTTTAAAATGTTGATATAGCATTGTGCAATCACATTACCTTGGGAAATGACCAAATCAGTTTTCTGGTTATCCATTATCCCACCCAAGACCGTAATACTGCCTCCTCCAAAACTGTCTGTCTCTCGAATAAAACACTGTAATTCTTTCATTTCTACGGCAATAGAGCCGTACTCTGTCATCTGCATGACTAACAACAGCAGGTGTTAAGTGCTATGTGGCAGCCGTAAAACGTCGCCCCGTACTTCATTCTCAGTGATGTTATACTTTCTGGTCTTTCGAGATCATGACTTCCGACATTTTTAATTTTGAAAATTGAATACCGCTTCAGCCGGTAAAAGGGGGCGTGAGTAGTGTTGCATCTTAAATTACTACTCATGAACATAATCAAAAAAACGAGTCTGCTGTTTTCTCTATGTGGGCTGGCTTTCTTGCTTTTGAAAGATCTCCCTTTATAGAATTTACTGACTGCTCGGTAGCGAGCTGTTAAAATATGTCCTCTATATGGGCAACGGGACCGAATAGGAAGATCACTCTGTCTCATACGGCTAATCATCACTTTACTTTGGCGTCGTGCAGTAACGATTGCTGGCAAGGAACGATTACTCATGTGAGTGAACGTTATAAGGCGATCAGTACGTTACGTTGTCGAACGTGCATATAATGTTTTGAATAGTCTGACTGGAGCAGCCAAAGTAACGGGAGACATTAATTACCGTTGACTCCGCCTGTAGTATACCAGCAGCCTGATTTCTATGAGCTTTAGAAAGGCGTGCAAATATTAAATGTGAATGAATTTTGAAACCAAGTTGATTTTTACTATCTCCGCTTAGTAGTGTATGATAGTGTCCGTGTCGAAATTGTGACATTTACTTCAAATTTCAGACGTTATTCATTGCAGCTCTATATGTTTAGTTACTAATCAATAATGGCACAATATATCAATATATCGGTCAGGAATCGGCTTGACTTCCATTTATTTTTTCAAAGGATCTGTACGTGTATTACTATTTATGAAATTACAGCATAAGCAAACATTTTGTAAGAGTTAACACTCGGTCACATTTTTTATTTGAATCAATAAAATCAATTTGACATAATTGAAGTTCGAGTTATGCATTTATCACGCTAACAATATTTAGAAATTAACATTTGTCCATATCTCTGACATATAATGATATACTGCAAACTTCTTCTGCGTATCTGAAACATGAAAAAAGGATGGCAATCAGTGTGGTTCCGCACCAGACGCCTAGTTTAATCGCGTTTCCCTTATCAACTTTCTACTTTTTATTAATCCTTTCCTCCACATACTGTTTTGAGACTATATCGAGTGGAAAGGATCGGATGAAAAATATGAAAATCTACGCAAAAGAAAAATCTTATTTTTTAATTGTATTGAAATCATTGTAGGAAATGGAGCATGTGCTCGAAACGAGCAAACGATTCATTTCCGTCTTAGTTTTCAAAAGTCATCAGTTACAGAGACGCTAAAATGCGTTCTTCGTTCTTAAAAAATCTACTCGTAAGCTTCCAAAACGAAATAGACAACACAATCTTTAAACACTTTATTCCTAATTAGGAACCGTACACGTCATTTTCCAACAATGCTTTCGCTAGGTTGAACTTCGTGCAAAAGAAATCCTGAAAACATTGAGTAGAGGTATCCATGTATATGCTTGTCCGTGTCTTCATTCTGTACAGCCACGTCATCCCCTTTGTTGAGATGCAGAATGACCGTGGCGCTGTCGGAACCAAATACAGCTTCAATGTCTCTCATGTAAAGTCTTGCGACCAGTTTTCCATTTCTCACAATTATGCAATGTAAATCTCCATTGGTGTACCCTAGAAGTGTAGTCGAGAAAACGTAGACGCCAGACACGGGAGCAACAAAAGAGCCAAAGTGTTGATTGTACGCGTCACCAATGTTGGTTACCACAGTGTCGAAGGCAATGCTCTGGTGAACACCGATGTGTTCAGAGGATGTTGCAAGGGTCGCAAAAAAGGCAATCACTGGTGCTTGTTCTTGGCGTCGAATTCTTGATGTTGTTTCCTCTTAAAAGTAGAAACATTATGCATCGTTACGTCAAAATATCTGCTTGTCTCATATCATTATACAATTTAACCAATATTAGACTGTTACAAAACTTTAACTGTTTCGATAAACAAATACAATGCCACGCTTTTTGAAATTCTGTAAAAGGGAGATCCCTCAAAAGCAAGAAAGCCAATTCATATAGAGAAAATTGCAGACTTGGTTTTATTGAGTCTGTTCATGAGTAGTAATTA
>JAULCE010161645.1:0-11813 GCA_032359355.1 Macoma nasuta | reverse complement strand
CCTATTGTATAAAATCAAACAGCTTGGAGTAAGATCAGACACCGAGTTACTCGGCGTCTGATCTGGATACAAGCTGTTTGAATAATCACCTTAGTCACGATTAGCAGGCTAAGGGTTAAGCACTTGCAAAAATAATTGAAATATTAAATGGTAAAACAGGTGTTGTACTTTAAGCGCCAGTATTCATCACAACTCACAAAATGTCAATTAAATCAACACATTCACAGAACACGTTATTGACTGAAATCAAGCAAATTTATGCTTCGTTTTCATCCTGATATGTCTTGTTTAATTAATATAATAAACGTTTATTTGAACGTATTGTGAGTAGTTTTCATTCCAAAGTTGCGCGGGTGTATTGAAATACGATACGGTTTCAATTAATATTAAACCCACTGCGTTCAGCTAAGTCAAAGAAAAGAACACGTATTTACAGACGCTGGTAATCCATACAGGTAGTTTGTAAACTATCTGTTAAACATAATCTTAAACAAACAAACACTAGAAGAATCCTATTGCACTTTAACACAAATTATATCGTTTTTTAAAGTACTTAAACAAATTCTATATCTTGAAAATGAGACACCCAAAAACGGCTTGCCTTAATCATAATGGTAGATATCTGTACATATAAGAATTGCTGGAAAAAATAATTGCTATTGGTGTTTAACCCTTTCGCCACCAAATTAAATTTTGTCGGTAGTAACTGATTTTGGATCAAATATTGTAACGGAAAACATAGAACAAATAACGATATAAACTTTGGCTTTTCCGACACCCTAATAGTTGGAATAATTTTGTTCCAAAAACGTTAAGTTCCCGATCAGATGCTGCCTTCTAAGGCGGCGTCTGATCTGTTATATTACTATTTTGCAATGTCAATTTAAGTGTCTTTGACGGTGAACTGGTTAAAACAGATTATGAAGAACTAGCACATTTTTTTGTTGTACGAATACCTATGTGACATTATTTCATAAGTCCTCGATTGGCGCTACAGTACGAAGCTTATATTTAGGATACATATAAAGTTTGTCACGTTTATAACAAATATGATAGAAATAAATATGTAGCGTTCTTAAAAAACATCGCATTATCATTTGAATAACTGGCAATTGATAAATGTAATTTGCAATCGAAACTTGTTCCAATGTATCATCATTCTCAAAATGAAAAGGCGAAACTACTTAACCCTTAGCCTGCTGTTCGCGACTAAGGTGATTATTCAAACAGTTTGGGTCCAGATCAGACGCGTCTGAACTGGATCCAAGCTGTTTGATACTCAGACAATAGGTTCACTAAATTTTAAGAAAATCGGACGATGTTAAAAACTGAAGCAGACGACATTTTCAGCAGACGACAATTTTCGTAGCAGGCGAAGAGTTAAACATGGAATACAAACATTAAAATCTATACTGATATTAGACACATATGATAGACATATACTTATTTTAAGTTGTACAAAGGTCTTCGTTTGTGCGTACATAATTACATTCAGAAACGACAATGGCATACTCATAGATAATTGTTTCTGGAAAAATTCAAATGTAACTAGCAGAGAATCAAGACAGTAAATACTCAATAAGTTTGAGATATATAGGATCTGACACCAGTTGTCGTTTGCAATAAGCTTTTCTTAAGGACGATGGATCGTGGAAGTGCGTTTAAAATCGGGAGGAGCGTCTGCGTGATTATGATTGCATATGCTGTGTTCGTTGAATTACCCAAATGCACACCGACTCCCATTTTCACTCAATGAAAAACTGTGCAAATCAATAAATAAGTTTTATCAAAAACACTACTGTGAATTGACATTCATATGCTGTAAACAGTGTAGATTAAGACCAGAAGCGGTCATTCTGACGCCACAATTTAAAAGGGTCTTATTCATTTGCAACAAAAAAACATGTAAAATGATTAGTTGTGACTCAAAGTCTGAATTAGTTTGTAAACTCGTCATACACTTACCATGCTGGTGATTGATGTTTTACAAGCATAACAAACCGTATACACAAGTAAGGTTTTGCTATAGACTATAGACAACTATAGTTTGTTTTTGGCAATACTTACAGTCGTAAAATTATTGGTACGATCAATTTGCAAACATAACTATGTTTTATACGTTCGAGCAACAAAAGTGTCCAATGGCTTGGTGACTAAGATTGTGTGCCAGCCTAGCCAAAATCTTATCCAGATCAAACCTGCTAATGTTTAATAACTACTTTATCTATATGTAAGTTTCAATTTGCAAAATAACTACGTTTCCGCTTTAACAAGGTAGTTTCTGGTCAATTAATTTGTCTTATTATTGCCTGTTCAGTTAGATTCATCTCTTGCTTCAGTACTAGATTTGTCAATGACACGGGGAAGGACTATTTTAGTTACAGCATTACATTCAACAATTTGGCAAATATGTCGGCATTTTAGAAAATAATGCATTGTTAGCAATTTACACTGATCTTCAAAATACTATATTTAGATAAATATTAAGTCTATTTGCAAGTTTATGAGAGGTCAATTGGACATCATTTGTTGGTTATAATATTCGATGCACAGTTATAAGATAAATATGCTATAATATGATATCGTTATTATCATACTATCACATCACTTTGTAACACATTTTCAAACAAAATGCAAGAGTCCCCGTAGGGTCAGTAGTTGAACCTCTTTATAGAATTTCTGTATTTATTATAGTGCAGGTAAGTTGGTACATGCAAGCAATCCTCAGAAACAAAAAAATATTTTTCAGAGATTATAGGCAGCAATCTAGCAAAATTAAATGAATGGAAATTTTATCATTTTATTTATACAATCTTATTCTAGAACAATATAATGGTCTTCCTTACTAATGCATACACTGCAGGAAATGTATCCCTCATATTCTATAGAACTCTATTACATATTGCAGATGATCACCGTCTCTAATGAGGTTGTCCCTCTTCAGTTGGTGACTTGGGGTCTTATTGTCAAAGTCCTAGTGTCCTACACGAATCATGATTTATACAAAAGTTAAATGCTGTAACCCAATACTCTAAGAAATAAAATATGCTACAAGCTCTCGATTATACATCAGACGTATGGAATGTTTGAACTAAACCTGAAAAGCTTTAATAATGTTGAACAAGATTTTGTTCGTATAGTATTTTGCTGATGGGTATTGAATGAATACCCCATATAAACATGTGAATTAAACATTTCATTGAACCTTTCGAAAATTGCAGACAAAGAAAAACAGTACATGTATTTTCTGAGACAGTAACCGACTTGAATATTTCCAAATATGACGCAGTATATTCACAACCTCCAAACTAAGAATTAACCAATTGTTCAGTGGATTTAGAACATTAATTATCGTGTTGCCTGGTATGATAATTTACCCAATTCCCCGTCAATAAAATCATTTTGTGATCACCTTTTCATAGCTATAATATTTTTTAATATGGCATACTAATGTACCCTCTATATGTTCTTTGCTTATTTATTCCACAAACTACTACAATGAAAAAAAATGTAACATGAGGTTATCAAACAGAAAACGTGCATGTTTTACCGAAATACAAATGAGTTTATTCAAATACTTTGTTATTTTGAAAATTGCTTGCCCAGAAAATGTCACATATGCAAGTGAGCCCCTTGTGTAAAAACATTCCTAAATATGTAAATTTATAAATAATCTTAATTTACATATATCAATATCTCAGATTTGAAGTTTTCAACCTCTTCTTTAGAATATAATATATTCTTTTATTTCCTATTTACAACAAGTTTCCATTTTGTAAGATATTCTTCTAGCAAATTTAAGTCGTGCTGCAACTCGAGACTTCTTTAAGCAAACGAAACAATAGCATCAGCATAAGGCAATACGACAATTTTGAACATGTGAACATCAAACCATCAACGTCACTTGAAAGAAAAATATGATCGATGTCAGTTAGAAAAATTGAAAACGGGAACGGCGGTAAATATTCACCCTCCATCACCCCAACAGAAGTTTCACCCTAGGGATTGACTGAGCTATATATAGAACGCATTATATTAAAAAAAAAACATTTCGACGGATGTATAATCAATGAAAACACAGATAAGAAGTTTTCAATTGTATAGCATATGCAAAATTAGTCCATGTATTCACAAATATTATCAACTCTGCTATTTTAGCCCTTAAACAGCCTTGTATATAAACCTGATAGTTTTCCGCCCAAGCATTTCATCTATTTTTCAGCATCCGTATGACACTCAGTAACGTTATTCCGCGATAATTGTTTACATAATTTAGATCAAATGATCGTGCAAATGAATCACAAAACCTTCAGTTCATCTATCAACGAAATTACCAATATCGTATATATAAGTAGTTTGCCTGTAGCATTCACACTTATTGTTTACAGAAATAGGTAAAGATAATTTTAATTGTTCCACCCGACTACATGCGTCGTACATATTACAAACCACAGGTATATAATCTATGAAGATTTGTAATGCATTTTCATCCAGAATTTGCCATTATTTGTCAATTACATAAGCAATAAAAACTTAAATTAATGTGTTGGCCAACTGGTATAATGTAGGGCTGGGGGATATGGGGTGAAACGTGTGTCGTTGAGTGCTCTTACGTAACGCTTTCACAATAAATGTAAGGACCGCACAGAAAAACATCGTCTCTTGCGGGCTGCCCGCTAAGTTGTGATTATTATTATTATAAATTAAAAGAAAAACACAAAGGATAGATTGATTGCTTCTCTATAAATCAAATATTGATATATTCGATCACCATTAATATATGGGGGTTTTTTTATAATTGACATGAATTATTTTTCAAATGAACCGCAATTGCATAAAATAGTTTTTTATTCATTTTAAACAAAGTCATATTTCTAGAATATTTATTTCTAAAGATCTAGACCGTGAAACCTCAGACGTTATTGTGCACTTATTTTGCACTTAATTCCTGACTGAATGACTTCAAAACATATGTATTTTGGCGGATTGTTTTTCAGCTAATTAAGGGCTTTCTTTGTAAAAAATCACTATTTCTGCAAATATTAAAAAGTCAATAATTATTGATATAAATTCGATATGATTACTCATTTGTGTTGATTTATTAGAACTACTAGTTGAAAGTCTCACATACGAGAATCGAAATATTAAGGTATTTGTAAACAACAAAACTGTACAAAAATCTGGTTTTACTATTCTTTTTACAGAAACTAAATTCAGTTTTGAAATGAATACTTCGTCGATTTCAATAACTTATTTTATATTATCTAGAACAGGTATATTTAGGTGAGAAATGGTTGCCAAATGCCCTTTTACATAAATAACTATCACAATCGAGCTTCCTTAAACGAGTCTAGAGCAATATTTTTATTCGAGACGAGTTTAAGAAAAGCCTATCTCAAACGACAACGAGATTCAAATCTCACGTATCACGTATTTGATTAGATTCTAAAACTTAGTTAACTGAGAGCGGAATTAAACTTAAAGTAACGTCATATTTCTTAAAACCCACATTATCTGACTCAATTCAGTCTACACTTCAATTTTTTCTAAGTAATTGATATCATAATCTTAATTTTGCTAAAACAAACTTATATGTTTCGGTAAACAATATCCGGTAAGTTTCTAAACCAATTTCAATTTTAAAAATGCTGTAAGAGAACAGATCACATTTCTTATTAACATCTCCATGCCATGTTTGGATAAAATATTCTTACAATCAATTTTTTCAAAAAGAAATATGAAAATCATTGGCAATTACACTGAATATATTAGTCCAAACGTAAGCGAAACTATTGTTTTCTAGTAGGTATTTTTTTTTGAAACCAAGTTATGCTTGCAGCAATCTTGTAACAAAGAATTCTAAACAGTTGACGAAATAATATGCATAGTGGAAACAAGCTTGAAGCAATTAGTCTCTTGTCGCCATTATTCTTGAATAGCGACCAACACAGAGAGGATATATACCAAAAGTTGATTTACTTCTTCCGAGATGTATCAAATTCTTACAAAACAAAATAAAAATATCTTCAGCTTTTGTTTTATTACCCCAAACCTTCGCAATTATAGTTTAAAATAGAACCAACAAAGGTGCCAATTAGTTCACATACAACTTTTGCTGACAAGTTAAAATTTCTTATCTAACTTACTTACGTGTTTAAATAATAACATCATTTAACGTACTTAAGTTAAATTGTAGATCTTCGGGCGTTTGTTTAAATATCACCATATCATCGGCACACATTAAACTAATAAAGAGAAATGTCATCCTCATATTGATTACAGTTATGTTACTAGAAACATACATGTATGTCTTACTCAAAGTTGACTTAATATAAAATCGCAAGATGACAAGATACCTGAGCAATATCAATAAATAAAATAGGAGAGTATCTTTATAAGCATTTTGCTTTCCAATCCTTTATTTCTGATACAGTGAATTTTCGATAACTCGAAATTCGATAACTCGAAATCCTTATTTGTCGATCTTTTGAGCCGCACCAATATTACAATTGTATTGCTTTTTACACTCGTATCGGGGTTGTGGGGACTATTTTTACAAGTCAGAATCACCCGAAGTGCGAATCAATTCGCACTTCGCGTGATTCTGACTTGTAAAAATAGTCACTTCGGGTGATTCTGACTTGTAAAAATAGTCCACAAAACTTCGAGTTATCGTGATTTTACTGTATATTGTCAGTTTACACATGGTTTTGTTGAGAGAAAACGAGTTACTGACAACATATTTTGGCAAGAAAAAATAGCCGCAGGTAGAAGCTGGAAGTTAGTCTTGAGTCTCGATTCTGAGAGTTGAATTGGTGAATTCAGGGGCTGATCTCAGCTGTGTGAGGATAGCATGCTTTCAAACCCTTTCGAGAATATGATGAATAGTTCATGAATAGTTCTTCATGAACTATTCATGAACTATTCATCATATTATCGACAGGGAATGTACACGATGAAAGGATTACGGATGGACATCAAACAGTTACAATATTACATTAACATACCTGACACGACGATTGCCCAGGGAAAGAAGGATTTCATCTGCAACCTGTCGGACACTTCCGGCACAGTTTCAAGGATCTCGATGACATCGTTGAATGTTTTGAACTTGTTTCCTTGTAATCCGACCGCGGCAAATATGAGGATGGCTGCAGTAGGAATAAAGCGTTAACACTGAAACACACTTGTTTGAAACCAGTATATCAAAATGATCGTTGTCCTATTTGTGCCGCCGGCTGGGAAAAGGGCCCTTACAGCAAGTAAACTGCGTAGAACCAGATCAGAGATAGAGACTTCCGGTTAGGGTCTGCGTTGTTTGCAACTTGTTTATGACCTTTGTATATTCACTTTTAACTCTGCAAACAGTGTAGATCATGATCCGACACCGCGTTTCGATTTTTTTTATAGTTTTAACCCGTTCACGGCCCTACCCAGCGTTTAATAACATACGCAAACAACTTTGATCTGAATGAGACGCTGAGAAGCTCGGCATCTCATTCGGATCCAAGCTGTTTGACACTCGACCAACGGTTTTATCAAAGGTTGAAGAAATGTGTTATTTCTAAAGCGGAAGTAGATAAAAACTTGCGAATGTGCAAAACATTCCTGGCAGTGAAGGGGTTAAATCGTGAATGCCTTACATCTGCTTCAAAATTGGATATAATCAAGACGGTACGTTTTCTTTAAAAATGTAATTAGGTTCCATACTGTATAAGGCTTAAGCTGAGGTTTACTCTATCGACTTTGGTTAACTCAATGCGTCCTTTACTATTGTTTGACTTACAAACAGCGACACCTCTGATTAAATGGTGATAACTGAGCAAACGGAAAATGCCGAACTATAGTAAATGAGGTACTTGCTCGTAACGGCATGTTGTCAATGGTCGTCTGATAACAATTGCTGCCTCTGTATCAGACGACCATTGACAACACAGAACGGTTAGGGTAAGAGTTAACCTTAATCCTAACCCAACCAACCTAACCCTAACCCTCCTGTGAGGTTAAATGTATAAATACTACCGACATAATCGTGTCGCTGCCTACATTGCTAGCATACATATCCTACCTCCAAATGTCCAGGCTATGGCAGAAGAGAATCCAGTACATCGTGTGACGCTACACGTCACGAACATAGCCGCCACAATCACGGCGAAGAGGCTGATTATGCCACCGGACGTCACCAGGCCCTGTAGAGTCATGATATGGTCCATCAACTTCAGACTCGCCACTGAAACAAGTTTTGATCAGGGATAATCTGAAATAATTTTAAAACACTTCCAACACAGACCCAGGTCAGAATCAACGGATACATTTGTCATGACCTAGTTATAATTTGAAATGAGGTAACTTACTTGTGTATCTTTGAAATTACACATAATATAAAGTCTAACAGCTCGTCATTTTACATAGACTGTTTTGAAAATGACCACCGATATTTACGACTTCAAATTCAGTAGAACTGTGGTTTTCCTCTGCAACACATGTGGTCAGTATTGAATCAAGATTAGGCTATGGTTGAACACATGTTTAAGTTTTGCAGTTGATAATTGTTTTCGGCAATTTTAGTGCAACTTGGAAATCGTTTTAGAATGAAGCCGGCGAGAAGATCAGCAGTTGACAATATCAGTAGAACGGAATGTACGTTTATTTGCATAGAACACGTTCCAGTAGACCATAATGCTTTGCGGTATAGTGAGTTCCGGTTTACTTTTGCGTATTTCAACAATAGTTTTTAACAAACCCAATGGAGTGACCACTCATTAGAATCGGGTTGTTTTCAAGACGATTCAAATGAGGGGTCACTCGATAGGGTTTGGTGAAGAAATTAGAATATTAGCAGTTTGAATATGCACGCTATCTGAGACCCTAACACCGGAAATCACCTTAACCACTATGCATATTAATCTACAGTAAAACCTCTGTACGATTTTTACAAGCCCGTTATGGGGACTATGTTTACAAGCCCGGATCACCCAAAGTGCGAATGTATTCGCACTTCGGGTGGTTCGGACTTGTAAAAATAGCCCCCACAACCATGATATGAGTATAGAAAGAAATTCAAATGTAATATTGGTGCACTAATCAGGAAATCGACTTATCCGAGTTCGAGCTATCGAGGTTTTACTGTACTAGAGTAAGGCGTAATGAGATCGTCATAGTCGCGTCATTTGTGAATTTTTCGTGTTTATGTGACTTTGTGATTAATCAAGACATTACTTGTAATATGGCGCGCGCGTTTCAAAACTATTGAGCCCCACATGGTGTGCTTTATAAACCGCATGACGTGGTTGCTGTGATTTGTGAGCCGACTTATGCTGCTAATTAAAACAGTTTCAGCACTATACGAGAAAGTGTAAATAAGTACCTCGAATTGTGTTGCTTCTTGATGCTCCTATCTTCTCGCGAAGTTGCTCGTAAGTGACAGTCTTACACTTGAGTCTGCCCCCGAAAGCCACCAGCCCTCCTTGTTTTACACATATAGTTTCTGCCCACAATCCCCTGCTTGTTCTTAGTGATACCGTCTTGTTTTCCAAGGGGCTTCCCTTCAGCGATTCGTCCAGGATTTTCTCAACAATATCCCCCGAACTGAATCCCCTGTCATCGAAAGTCAGGTCGCACAAGAACCACGCAGGTACGGAATGGCTGATGCATTGCAAGACCAAGCCAAGAACGCCAAGCACAATTACAAGAGACGACAAACAAGCCCGCTTCTCCATGTTGCCCAGGGTTGTGCTTATGCGTCGATGTATTTTAAAAAACCGCCAACAGCCGAATGCCCGGGTGTGCTATCTTTGGCTCGAAGCACGTAGGAGTGATAGCCTAATAACCGCGTAGTGATTTCAACTACTTGACCCATTCACTGCTTACCCCGAACAATGTGTCATGTAAACAGCTTAGATCCGGATGAGACACCGAGTAACTCGGCGTCTCAACCGAACCTACGCAGTTTGATAATCGGCTAATTTGTTCTGCCAAAAATTCAGTTAATCTGTGAAGTTTGAAAATGAAGCAGACAAAATATTGCGCGTGTGCAGAATTACTTCCGGTAGTGAACCGGTTAATAGATAAGATTCCTAAGCGTCGTACTAAATATTCTTAGATCTTCTGTCTAAGACAATTGTCTGTACCACTAAATATAGTTCCCCTCTCTTTGCGATGCTAGTTTCTTAGAAAGCCAAGGGGCTCACGTCAATACTCCTGTCTGTCGGTGTATTTGCATGATAGACGGGGATTGGAAACTAATGTGACAGCTCCGTGTTTGTTCTAAATTCCGCGCGCCGTGTCGAATGGTACCATCCAAAAGATTTAACCCCTTCACTGCCTACCGAAACTATTGTTTCATGTGCAAACAGCTAGGGATCCAGATGAGACGCCGAGTTACTCACAAAATTAATTCCGAATATAATGTATTCGGAAGAGCCAATTTAAGTTTGTTCAATTATATCTGTTACTTATTTCATCAAGATATTTGGCCCAAAAACAGGTACAATAGGAAATTTTGAATTTTGAGGTGAAATGGGTAAATAAAGTAAGTGTTCAATCAAAGCAAATTACAGATAAAGCCAAACGTTTATATATCGATCCTGCATACATATGTACATGTACCTGCCAACTCCATTTAAAATATTGAAAAAAGGCATTACAGAATTTACACAATTTATGAAAATTCTTTTGTATGGTTCTGTAATTGCTGCCTGGAGAAACGGTGCACATTATATTGGTCCTCGGGGATTTTGTCTTAAAATCGGGACAAAATGTTCCGTCACGTTTCCTTTCAAAAGCAAGCATTTAGGGCCCAACAATTGGTTGTAAAATAAACAACATTTTCTCTTCGGATGACAGAACTCCAGAAACGGGTTCGAAAATTAAACATTTGCTTTGCATTCCTCAACAAAAAGACAGTGTTTTAAGATGATTTCAATGAATGGTCGCATCAAATGGTTTTGTTAGCCCTTTCGGCGCCAAATCTAAATCTGTCGTCTGCCACGAGTTTCAGATTTGATATTATTACGAAATCAATATCAGGAATAATTAAATAAACTTTGGCTTTTCTGAAATCCTGATATTTGGACTTAATATTGCTGCAAAAAAAGTGAAGTCCCTGATCAGATGCCGCCTTCTAAGGCGGCGTCTGATCTGGGACTTAACCTTTTTGCAATGTCGACTTAAGTCGCCTATGGCGGTGGAAGGGTTAAAAAAGACGATGAAGTTTGGTGTTTGATACGCGTCTTGTTTTGAGCTCAATTTGTTTTCTTATCGTCTGTCTTATCGATGGTTTACTTCTAAAAACACGTATCGGCCACTTCAAAAAATTCGGACTTAGGCCTTTTCTCCACAGAAGCGCCTTTGAAAGACTGTTGATTACTATTGAAAACATTGTAAGATATGAAGCATTTGCTTGTAACGAGCAAATGCTCCATTTCCTACAATGATTTCAATGCAATTAAAAAAGCCATTTTTCTTTCGCCTAGTTTTTCAAAAATTTTATCTGATTATTTCCTTGTGGATAAGTCTAAAAATAACTTGTAGATGAAAGGTTTAAAAAAACCTTAAAACTCCTTTAATGTTGAAGGTTTTCGTTTGTAGATATTTCTTCTTCAATGTCTGCACGTTGTGGTCAAGTTTGGTCATTTCTTTGCAAACGGTCATAATCCAGATCAGATTGGGGAGTAACTCGGCAACTCATCAGGATCTAAACAGTTTGACAGTTTGATCACATTTTCAAAAAATTTCATTTAAATTTGCTGCAGATGAAATATTTTGATGGCTTGGTGCAAAACTATTGTAACTCCTTCACATTTGTGAAGGAG
>JAULCE010161534.1:0-11815 GCA_032359355.1 Macoma nasuta | reverse complement strand
CCCTGTTTTAACCCTATTCTTCATACATACGCTTTTTACCGCATGCCCTTTTTTTAAAAATCGCTTCAGTAAATGGATAATCTGTTCATAATGAGCAAATACTCCATTTTCCACATTTTTTTTCAAAACACGTTAATACTCTGTGTCTTCTTTGCGCCAATATAATATACATGTTAATCATATGTTTTCATTATACACCAGTTTAAAAAACATATGGAGTAAAGTGTTAAAGTAATAGTGTCTTCTAGTCTCCCTAATTTATACAGTTGTGAAAACTGAATGCAATCATACGAATAGTTTATTTTCACAAAACAGCTGATAGGGGATTTTACGTCAGCGAAGGACCAGTAGCATTAGATGAGGCAGCAACCATCTGTAACCTAGCAACGCCAGAAATTCACTTCAAGACAAGCGGGAACACCGCATCACTTGACGACGCAAACCTAAATATAACTGATGGCGAATCAGTGTGGAGTGGTTACGTTCAAACTTACGCCGCTTTCCTTTATGAAGGTAGGAACCCCCTTTTCAGAGCCATTGATTAGAATAAGTATAATAAAATATGGCATGTATTATAATTTTCATTCAGGCAATTTAACTAGAGGGTTTAACAACATACACAGTTGCCTCGATGATTTACATGTAAACAAGCTATTATAAAACAAATGTCAAATTAGTCCGTGGTAAATGAAAAGTTACCAACTAGTAACACTTTTCAAAAGTGTTCTCATAGAAATAAGTACACGATTGGGAAGTGCATACTGTACAGGTATATAAAGCTAACACAGTGTTAATCAATTATCGTTATTAAATATGTCTAAAAAAGTTGGTAGGCTACATGCAAATGTGTTTGTAAAAACACTATCCCTGACTGTCTTAAACACATTTCTATCAGCATTGAAAATGGTGAATGTGTATATAATGTAAGCCCTATCTTTCAAACCAATAACAAATATGTGGGTTTTCGAAAATGGTCACACTAGTTTCATTAGGTTTTATGAGGCTTGACTCTATTCAGTATGTAAATAAATGTCGGTCAGTTTACAATCCATGCGATTGTACGGTAGAAAAAAAGGTAAATACTTCCTCCTTTTATACCGTTGCTTTTGTCAAGAGTGTCGTAACTAGGTTTACTTATGTCGATAAAAACTTTTTTAATAAACACAAATACACAAACACTGTTCCAACATGGACGGGTTTTAAACGCCACCAGTTGTACAAACCTTTTGTTATGCTACGTAATATAATGTTCCTATACATGTGGATGTGCTATTTAAGAATGTATTGGTACACGCACACATTTTGAATTCCAAATCAGATGAATATCGTGGAGTATGTTCTTACTCTGAGCTGTGTGGCACTGTTGACAATCTTAGAGGCATAATAAGGGTAATCCTCCAAGGGAGACCTACTCCTAGTGACAACACGTTTCTTCAGCAAAAGCAATTTTAACTAGGAAATAGCTAACATTTGCCCATTTAAGCGTTGCAGCGCATGCGCTGTAAAGTGACAGAGTTTTATTAAGTGAGATACTAAAACTAAGATTAATGTGCCAAAGGAGGTATCGTTAAGATGTTCTTTCCTGTGATCCAATATGCATTGACTTTGCTGTATAAAGTTGGATATATGTTAGGCTTCTTATGTTTGAACTATTATCTGCATATACAATTCATATTCAATATATGCTTACTCAAACTGGGTGGAGTAAATTCACATGTAAACTAGATGATTTAAATGCTATATTGTTAAATGAACACTGCAGGCAAAACATGTCAGTTCGAATAGTGTTGTTACATTTGTGTCTATGCATAAAATTAAATTATACAAACAAATGATATTGTATTTCTTTAAAATACACACCCTATTCTACCGGTTGTTAAGGGTCCCAGCCAGTGAGACGACTTGTCAAAACCCTAGCTGTATACTATCGCTGGGCGAAACAATCATGGACAAAACTACCCTGTTTATGTCTCTGCACAACCCCGAGCTGGTGTTATCTGAACCTAATGCTCAGCTTTGCCTATGATGTCTGAGCAATACAGATATGGCTCAAACCATACGTTTCGAATAAAATAGATCGAGCGCTGTGGTTTGAAACCGACAAGTTTAATTATTAAATGGCTTCGTCGGTTTAATCCTTTATGTGACTTGGGTGCAGTTGCTGTCGATCATACATGCTAGCACAGCGCAATACTATCAAGACACTACTAAACCCACTGCCAAAACGCAATGCTATAGCTGGGCGACTGCAGACCCGGAGGTCTCCAGTCAAAATAGTTGCTACTTAGTGCAATACTGTTAACGCATGAGTAAAAAGCGCAAATGCTATGTGAACAGTCACCATAAAACAACTAGTATCGACTCGAAGCATTCACATAATTGAATTGAATCTTGTTCTGCCAAAACAAAGTGATCACAGTCATTTAGAAGTTACCGGATCAGTGGCTTTCAAAATCGTTCGTTTCTTTTCCAATTGAGTCCATAGCATTTTATGCAAGATCTGTATTTTTAAACTAATGTTGTATAATAGTGTATAGACACTATAGCCATTCTTAATTTTACATGCACTCAATAAGCCAGAAATCATTGACCAACCGCCTCGCATATAACTTTTATATATACAAAGAACAGAAAAACCTTCCAAATCAATCTACAAACATGTTAATACACTTTTAATATGAACACGACACATGGCTAATAAAGGGGCGCAATCCATCACAAACTCCACACTCTGACCTATTGAGAAACGTGGTATATAATTTACCTTCAGGAGTCCAAGTGTGAAATACCATATCAGGTTTACCTTTACATTAACCCTTGACCATTTATCATAAAAAAGCTAGTCTTCGCTATAAAATTAGAATGTGGAATTATATTGCCAAGAGTGAACAGCATTTGCAAAATTTAGTTCATTTTCATACAAACTTGACCTCTGACCTTTATCTTAAAATACGGTTATCAGTTTATATATCGTATTATTTGAGGCCTATCGAAACCAAGCCTGATATGTTGACTCTTAAATTGTATCAGTAAGATAATGTGATTGATTTAAGTGACGAGTCAACACTTTAACTTAGATTATTATACTCTATTCCTATATTTTAACTTTTCGATTGCCCTTACTAATGCCTGCTAGATATATGAAACTATACACGTCCGTTATACTTGTATTAGTATTTTAAGACACATACAGATGATGTTAAATGAGTGTGTTTTCATTATTGCATTAATGACACGAGTTGTATAAAACAGCATGTTGCGAGCCTCTCGCGAGCAACGTGTCGTTTTATCGAACGAGTTCAATAAATTCAGTTACGAAAACTCACGCATTTGATATTCTATTACCACATAAACGAAAATATCTGAGGAAATACTTTTTTTTAACTTTCATGTTCGTTCTTGTTATAAAGAAATGCATACATGAGTAAAGTATATGTCAATGATGTAGTCACGAGTATTAGAAATGTTCTATAAGAAATTTGTATATATATAAACTAACACGTTTTTCTTGAAAAGTATATCATTTAAACTTATCTGTCAGAGTAAATTGCAAAACTATATGCCCATTTTTAGCTTGATAGCTTGTTATGCTTGTATTGCTATAATATTAGAAGGTTAATTGGTAAGTTTGTTTTATACATTATACTAATGTGTGGATTGTGTATGGTTTATATAGTCATATATGTACGTTATTTTTATTTCAAACGGTATAAATTTACAACCTCTGAATGTACTTTGAAACAAATGATGAGGGGAATTTATTGCAATATAATCACTTTTTGGTGATTAGGTAATTACCTTATTATATTCACGACCGTACATTACGACCGTTTTGACACTGATAAATCTGCACGGTTATGTGACCAATTTGAGTATAGCGTATGCTATAGTCCGACATGCCTGTATACAGAAAAATGGCCGTGAGTGGTAAGCAAATACTAGAATATTTCATATAAAACAGAACACAGTGACGATGGTTAGTCTATCCAATGTATTTTTGACATCATGTTTAAAAGTGCATCATACATTATTTCGTTTAGGAACTACCACATACCTTTAAATAAATAATTGTTCCAGTGTGCTCAATCTCAAAATCAGCGTTGGATCATTTTAACTCTTAGTGCAAAATCAGTAGGATGGCGATAACATAAAAGTCGATATCGGATGTTAAAAACCAGATGCAAAAAATCATAGTTTAGTGAAAGCTATGCAAGTATTTAATCAAACTTTATCATGTGTTCGGGTGGCTGTTTGTTTTGTGTGTGGTATGTTCTGTAAGACCTTCTTAACTACTTATGGTTTCTTCTTAGGTTGTTGTGAAGAGAAGTTTGCAAACAGCTCAGCCATTTATACAAACATGTACATGGATCCAGGAGAATGTTATTCTAAATGCGAAACAGATGTTATTGGCATGCAGGTACGTTCTGGGACATATCAGAAATCATGGTACATTCGATACATGCAGCAAGAGTCTTCAGATAACTTTTGATGATAAGCTATTATAGTATTCGGTTATTTTAAGTTATTAAGGTTACTTTTAACTGTTATTTCGTTTTGTGCCAATAAGAGCAATACATGTTAAACGATGCTCATATTGGAGCCAGATTTTACAACTTAAACCATTGCTGTTAACTTTTGTTATTATATATACATAATTCAAAACATTTTCCCCGGAATATAATAACGAAATAATTTAGGAAATCTGTATGTTTCGTATGTTGAAAAATGCATTCATTTATGCTTTAAGATTATAGATTTCACAACTTGTAAATTGAGGATGTAAGTAAAATACACAATTATCTCAGTCCCGTTCTCAGCAAAATGTGAACATAGTATCATAGTTATGCATTAAATTCCGACTTAAATCAAACTATCGTTTAAACGAACTACAAAACTGTATGATAAATCATAATGCCCCAAAGAACGCTACTTTGGTTCAGAGGTACGTTTTTCGCTTTTGATGCTTGAGTTGGGGTGGTGTTTTGGGAAGTCTCGGCCAATACACACGATGTTCGTTAAACTGGTATTGTAAGCTACATCAACTGTCCTCGGAGTTACGGTGGGTTATTCAAGGGCTACTCGATCCGTCGTCTGGATAATGAACAGTGTTGTGTGTAGTGCAGTGCCGTTTTTATAATGCTCGGAATAAACAATAAACAGCACCCAATCCACATGAACTAGCCACTGATTCCATATACATTGTAATAGCAAAGTTGTACTTTGGAATTAATTCTTAAACACTCATTTACACTGTCACATTCCTTCAAAATGAATGTGTGTACTATTAAACTATCACCGGTTGTTTGAACGTATAACGATTTATGATTGTATCTATTATAAAGTAGCATGTCCTGTTTTCAGACAACAACTTGTCATTGCAACCCGAGACCAAGAGAAGCAAAAACACATTCAAATGGGTGTATCAACGTATGTTCAAATCCAAATGGCACTGTCTGTGGTGGAAATAAAGCAGTATCTTTATACAGAAAGGGTAAATATATTGCCGTAATTACCATGAGCCTTCGGTCAGCTCGAGGAATTACTGAAATTATCCTAAGCAATTGGCAAACTGATTTTTTTTGCCAAGTTTGTGATTAACGTGACAGGACAGTAGAAACATTGTGTCAACCCAGATCAGGGTGTTCGTTAAGAATAAGTCTGGTCAGTGTCTACACTATTTGTCCATGCCTTGCTGGCCAACAACATACAGCTATGACGGAATTCATTAAATCAGTATTTTTATTGTGCATTGTGAAAGGTTAATCTTTAATTGAAGGCTAGTACTTGCAGTTTTTATCAAGCGTCTCCAAATAATCGTCTAATACCAATGCTTGTATTAAAAATGACATTGGATACGCAGTTCTTTGTTATAATCATAACAATGCACATATGTGTTGGCTTCAACTCTAGATATTTACATTGGTTAAGCCTTTCATGAGATATAATATTGTTGGGGTATATTTCCGAATGACAGAATTTGAAACAACAAAATCAAAGCAGACATTTAGTATTTAATATTTTTGAACTTTTATTAGATACTACATGTACAATGTATTCCAGTGTGAACACTAATGTTTTAGTACTTATGTTATTACAAATGTTTTGTATGACAATTTGCTATGAATTAAGTATGTATAAATTTAGTCATAGTATTTTTTTTTCTTTTTATCTGACTTTGACTATATAAAACTATAATAGAGATAATGTAAATAACTTGACAATGTTGATTTAGCAATGAAGATATTTTTTAAACAAAAGTAGATAAGAAGGTATTGCACGACATACCACATACAAAACAAACAGCCACCCGAACAGCACAGAAACAAGTACTTATTAGCACATTCATACACGCGCGCACACACACATACTCGCGAGCCCAAACATACGCTACATATAGAAGACACTCATGGACAAAAAAACAGACATAAATCTAGGGTGAAGATAGGAGTCCCGCCTTAGAAAAGTCAGTGCGTTTAAGTTTAACATTGGGTGGTTTTGTGTTATTGTGCTTGTATCGTAAAACACAGCGTTATTTTGTCTCTGAATAATTGCGTATAATTGCGTTTATGTTTATCGGTACGAATTTTGGTTAAGTCCTTGTGTCATCATTTACTGATCCAATTGAGTTTAATTTCATTTCTGCAATGGTTACTATCTTTTTTGTTCTGCGATAAGACATACTTTAAACGAATGCTTACGGCTCATTTTCTCTTCCGAAGTAATGATTATGATACTCTCGTATTCCTACCATGTTCATCATAAAAATCATTTACTAATGGCAAATACTACATTTTGTTCTATAAAATAAAAAATAAATGATAAAAACCTACACAATACTTTATCTCAAATCGATGAGTACTCACAAATAAAGAGAACCGCTTTAGAGCAACGTCAGACGTTGATTGATGTTACTTTGACAGCAAAAAGTCACCCTTAAATGACTGCTTACAAAGTGATAAATATGATTTCGTTCAATATTTCCAAGGGTAAAGTTGCATCTTAATATACAATGTAACATGGTGATCTCTGCTCAGCATGTATAAATTAAAACAACAATTGTTGAACGATTAAACTTTTCCGACAAAGGAAAAACATGACGATGATTAACAACCCAAATAGGGCAGTCAAGAAATTGACATTGATTATAAATTACCAACCAAGACGACATCAACATTTAAAATTGTACTTCTATGTAGTAAGTTTAGAGTTGGTCTGAATCAAATGGTCTGTCTCTCCATCATTAATATCATAATGTTCTAAGTATCCCGATCTTATTGAACCGTAACTATCCTATTAAAGTCGGTTCTAGGCGACCTGATGAAAATGTTCATATGTCTAGAGAAAATTGATGTGTATTTACAGGATAGCAAATCAGGCATTGGTACACTATACAATGTTGTCCCTGCACAAACACAAACAAGTGCCACAACATGCATACTAAATGATTGTTGTATATGCACATGCATTTACTACTTTATAAGGCATCAAATTGGTACTACGTGGGACGATATAGTGCGCCCGAGAGGGAAGATGTTAATTGAGATGAGATATTTTTGCTGTTTTGCTGAGCACATGTGTACAGTATAGGACACAACAAGCGGTGACAAGTAAATGCATAATGGTGATGTTTTATTTTAGGTTTAATTAAATTGCGTATAAAATCCTTTAAAGCAGTGTACCTGTATGTGTTTTGATTAACTGTATATTTTAATAGTTGCTTGTTTTAATGTATAATGAAATACACCGTAAAGTAACACTAACTGTAATACCAATGCAAATCGGTGCTACTTGTGTCGCTCTTTATATCTCATCTTCGTATAATTAAAGGTTGCACATTGACTTATTATATATTTGTCTATGATCATTTTTATAAAACATTATATTCTTTTAACATTATGTATTAATGAAGAATTTCAAACATTTATAAACGATATCAGAAAACACAAGTTGTGCCAATTTTTTTTTCTTTCTGAAAACGTGTTATAAACATATAATAGAAACTTTGAGTACTTTGAATCTGAAACTAAACTAAAAGTAAAGTCTGGTTGCAATAAACACATATTTGACTATTGACCTCCTAAGGCTCAGTCACACATTAGCAGGGAGATCGTCGCGATTACTTGCAAACTAAACCTTTCAAATTGGGTTGCGGTCACATTATACACATATCTCTAGAAAGTCTAAGGCAACCACACGACTGTTGTACAACACTCGCTAAAGTGTCGTTAGACCATCGTGAGATAGCTGCACCATCAATCCATGATCACTGAAACATATCCGTGATTTGTCAAAGACCTGCTGTGACTATTCTTTCGACCGTCGTACTGCGGCTCTCACATATAGGTCGTGCGACTCCTTAAACAGGCCAAAAAGGATATTTCGCGCTACTTCCGTCCGATTGTGATCTCGCGGTTACATGAATACATTTGCGACAGGCGTCCTGGTGGCGCCTGGCCGCGTCCACCTGCAATGATCCTTGAACGGCTGGTGTCCGACATTTTATCTAGCGGAATCCGGTCGACACCCACTAACGGTTTATGAATAATTATGTACGATACAAATTATCCAAAGTTTATTGATTACTGCCAGTAAGGGGAACGTATCATAGAAACAGATGTGTTTACATATTGATAATAAATGGCTTTCTTATTGCAGATACCTATTATTTGCACTTAATTTTCAATTGTCATATGTTCTATTGTTGTCTTTGTAATGATAATACTGTGAAGTTCAACCATCCGGCTGACACCCTAATTAGCACATTGTTTCTACTGCGATCCAAACGTCCACAGGAAAAGAACAAGTCCCGTCTTAAATATGCATGTTTCCGATTCATCCATGGGCTCTATTTTCCCGGACACTCCTGCAAAATACCGTGTGTATGCCGACTGATAATCGAGGCCGCTTCAGATGTCTTGCGAGTTTCTGCAATTTATGATGATCAAATAATGACTATTTTAAGACAATCTTACGACGATTTATTCGACGCTCGCACCACCTTCTGGTATCTCTAAACGTATTTGATTATATGCTTGCATGTATATATAAAGGCTTCTTAGTAGAAATTGTCATTCTTGGGATTTACTGCTTTGAATTTCAAACCTTTTGAAATCCTTGTTTTACTTAAATCAATCAGTGCGCCTGCATTTGTAATAGACTTATGGAGTCATACACCATATAAACATTGTTGACTCTAAAAATCAAAATCAGTGTATACCCTGATTAGACACCTCCTCGATTACGTTCTGGCTGGTTTTTGTTTATATAGTTTGCCATGTCTAAAGTGTGGCAGTCATACGGCGTGGCTAATATATTTCTAGACTCATGGTATATATTATTTTATTTAAAGGTGCTTCTTAAACATACGTCGGGAATTTACAAGTATGCATGTTAAATGTAAGACGCCAATAAGACAGGCGATGGCTAATATAGAAATGCATTTTGATCAACAACTATCAATCACACATTGTGGCTTATAAGGTCATAAATATGTTTAACGCATTCCCTGCCAAAATTTAGTAACTAAAATACAAATCAAAACGAAAATAAAATGGTCTGTTACAATTTAAGGAAGTACTTGCATTTTACAGTGTAGTATTAGATTAATGAAGACTAAACTGTACATTTATCAGCTAGCTTGTTAAAGTGTATTGAGTATTTATTGTACAGGTAAGAGTAGTAGATTTATCACAGTAGAGTGGTCACGGGTCAAGCAAGTATAATGTGTAGCTATTCCTAGATTTGGGTGTAGTCATTACAATCAGAGGGTCAGAAATTTATTAGCCAGCTGAGGAAACACATCAGTTGACATGTAGCTGGATGTACAAGATGTAGTTGCTAGTCCAACTTTTGAAATGGACTTCGGGAGCCAATAGATGACTGTAAGTTTTATTTATTTTTATATGGCCTTCGGCAATTTCTGGAATACTATTTAGTTTATTTGCTGCATTTAAGTTGCTTTGCACTTTGAACCCCGTCTGCTCAAAACCAGTCAATTGTATTTTTAGGCGGCTTTTTGTACGGGCAAAGTCAGCTGTGAGTTCCCTTCTTTACTGTCGAGTCCCGAGTGCCTAGTATGCTGTCTTTTAAAGACGTTGTATGCCTCCAGTAACATAGAGAGTTGGTCCGTGTTTTAGAGGTAGGCGTAAAAGAGCCTCAAGATGGCGTCTACTATTCAGCTGAATGCTAACCAGTTTATACTAACATTATGGTGGAGGATGGGTGCCAAACCTGCCTAGCTGTGTGCTTTATAAACATAGCTATGTGCATATAAAGCTGTATGCTTTATTTTATTGCTTTATCCATTTTAAGCTTAGTGCCTTCTTAGTCTTAGTGACTGTTGGTTGAGTGCCACTTATATACCGTAGCTGAGCGCTGTGAACTGTTGATGCTGAGTGTGCTTTAGATTATTACGGACACTGAACGTAGTTAAGAGTTGTGAAGACCTATGAGTTCAGAGACATATTTGCTGAGTGCAAAGACTGTGCGGTAGCATTGACTTTACAGTGAAAACTGAGTGTTCGAAGGGGCTTATTTAATGCTGAGTACATAGTTTACAGAGTTGAGTTAAAGTAGTCATAGGCCTAAAATACTTTGGGATTCATAGCGAATACTTATTTCATGATTTCACATAGTTGAATAAGTGTGAATGTGAGTGAGTATTAGTACGTGTCTTATATTGGGACTTGTAGTGTATCTTAATGAATATGTAAATGTGACCTGGCTATTCGATGGATTTTCTGACATACATTCATCTTCATTGTCCTGTTCATGCAAAGCTGATGTATCTTTGCTTTATTTTCGAGATCCTCTTAGTAAAATGTTGGATTTCCTTGAAACTGTTTCAATTATCTGCTTTATTACATTCTGCTTCCCTTTCCCTTCTTGGGACGGAGTTTCCAACTACAAGCACTTTACTGGTCATTTTCAATGTCGTCGTTGTTTTGATGTGTAGACTTGCCGTTTGTTTGGTTGCCAGAACTGTTTTGCATGAAGTCTCTGGGTGGATCGTCGCGGCGTCGGAAAGGGCCTTTGTTCGGGCCAAATTTGTGAACATGTTCCAACATGTCCACTACCTACTCGGCTTAAGGTAGGGGTCGAGAAAAGTCGTAGTGAAGATATAGAGATATTTGGTGATCGTGATGGGGTCGTGGTGAGATCGGGACGGGTTGTAGCGAAGTCGTGAATAACTGCGTTTGAAATATTCACAATGAAGTAGCTACGATCTCATAAGCCTTCATAATACCCACCAAGACATGTTTCTGATCTTAACAAGATTGAGCTGTTATCGTTTCAAGACCTTCTACGACCTGTGTCGAGTGTGTCACATGATCATGCGTTATTGTGCAAAAGTTGAATCAGCTTTCTCGTTGGACCATACCACCTCATACTCAGAAAAGGCCAAAGAAACTCGTAATTGATTGTAGCAGATTGTAACAAAGTATTGATTTATAGTGACACGTCGTAGTGGCGTTGTGTGACATTGATACGACTCACCTCGACAATCCTGATGGATCGTAGCAAGGTTGTACGACTTTCCATGATGGTCGTATGATTGTCTTGCGAATGTCGTAGAATGTCATATCAAAGTCTTGGTAGGCCATGATTTCTCGTAAAATCGCCACACGCCGATCTTTGACATTTTCCAACGTCATACGCAATGACCTGATTGTTGAAATAGGGCTTAAAACCATATTATCCTTCAAATTTCGTGTAAACAGCATATTTCCTTATCGTTTATACATAAACTATGCAAAATATTACCGTCGAAATCGTGACTCTTTCAAACAATACATAGTTGACTGCTTAGTATTAA